>JAXASZ010001029.1:0-67470 GCA_038407095.1 Ceratocystis destructans
GGGGGGGGGGGGGGGGGGGGGGGAGGGGGGGAGCGAAGAAAAGAAGAGAGGGGGGGAAAGGCCAGGGGGGGTGCCAGAAGAGAAGAGAAGGGGAGAGGGGAAAGGCCGGGGGGTGCCAGAAGAAAGAAGGGAAAAGAGGGTGTGAATAATATGAGCAGAGCGTGTGAGAGAGGAAGAAACAAAAGACGAGTAGAATGGGCTAACAGCCCATGCATGATACCTGGATCTGAGTTGGGATCTGGATTTGGTGGCTGGAAAGATGGGCAATCCAGAATCCAGAATCCAGAGTTCAAAGTCCAGAGTCTCAAAGTTCGGAGTCCTACAGCTCGCAGTTCACGACTCCTAGAGCAGAGGAAGATAATACATGCATCTCACTGTATTTCTTGCATGCTTGCTGCTAGAGCTGCGTCTACCATGGCAGCAAAAAACGACCTAGCTGGCAAACCAGCAATACGCACACCTACAGCGAAGCACATGTTCGTTGACAGGCCCACAGGTTCACACGCAGCATAGGCCAGCAAACACGCATGCACGTATGCATGCGTGCGTGCACGTATATATGTAGAGAGTGACGAGAAGGCGAGAGACGGTGCATCAACGTGAAGCATGCGTGCCCAGTAAGCTGACAATAAGATGCGTTCCAGTGCCTGGTGTCTAATGCAGCGTGGTCTGGTTGGCAGTCTAGGCAGTAAGTTTGTATAGCCTGGGCATCACAGCGCCGGATGATTAGCGGCACATTGAGCGTGACCTTACTTTCGGCAGCCCGGTCGGTCTCTGTGTTTTCCTTTGCCTGGAACTCCTTCGTGATGCCATGTCTTGGTTACTGGGTGCTGGCCTGACTAGGCTAAAACTGGGATGGGCTGGGAATGTGCATGTGCATATGCATGTATGCATATGTATATACAGGTGTGCAGACGCTGCAATAGTCGCAGCACTGTGTGGTGTGTCCGTCTGGCCGATGCTTGGGCATATAGAAAGGCAGAAGTGAGCTGTCTGTATAGTTATATACTAGCTAGTCGCCCTCGATCACTCTGCCGCCGTAGTGGAGCATTTTGGGCTAAACTCAACAACTTGTCGAGAGGCAAGAAACACTTCTTCGAGTAAGCCAGGCAAGATTGGAGTGCTGGGTAGAGAATAAGGAGAGAGGGACAAAGACGAGGGGTGGCTGGACGGGGTAGCATCGGACCTTTTGGGTTGGGACGAGGATGGGAGGATGTGAGGAGAGGATGGTGATAATGTGGATGTACTGGGAAGGGTTCGTGCACTAGAATAGTATTTCGGAGGTGGCACTTACGAGAAAGGGCCAGAATGACGACAACTGAGGCCGGAGAGCTATTGAAGACGGGGTTGAAGTCGTTATCAGGTCGAATATCACGTGATCGGTACAAGTAGACGGGGCAGGGGTTTTGATACGACGACGAGAACGAAGGCAAGAAGGTTGAAGAGAGCAAAAAGAAGAAGGGACAAAAGAAGGGGAGAAAGAAAAAGAAAGGAAACAAAAAAGAAAGAAAAGGCCGCTGCCAAAGAGAACAGGCTGATAATCTCTACCTGTCACTATGTCAGGTACAAAGAACTCTCTTCGCGGGGTGAAAAAGAGAGGGGAGCAAAATAGACAGGCCAATGAGAAAAGGGAAAAGAAATAAGGGCGAGGATAGCTTCAAAGCGGGCCCGACAAGTTTGAAAGATGAGTAAGCAGAGCTGCACCTGGAGTCTTTTGGTGAACGATTAAATAGAAAAATGGTGGTGGATTAAGACGAAGGCAAGGCAAGAAGTTGAATCAAAGATGAAGAAAAAGAAGAAATGCAAAGGCGGAGAAGAAGGGGGGGGAGGAGGAAGACAAAAGGCCAGTCAGGCCAGGGCTAAGCCGCTGTAATTTTGGAGGCTGGAAGGCTGGTTGCCAGTTTACAGTGGTCAGGAGCAGGAACGGGGCAGCCAGCCAGCCAGCCAGCCAGGTAGATACGCATGTACTTGCTCAGGTGCGAAGCGAATATTTCCTGCCGAGGTGGCCGTGCACAGTGCTGCAAAGACGGCGCGGGACGGTGCATATTGGAGCAGCAAGACCGGGAAGCTACAGTGTAGAGCAATGGTGGGGATACCGTGGCAGCACAATAGAAAATACTAGAAAGCTATAGATTGCTTCATGTACAATGCAGGTAGTCACGGCGATAGTCCTGGTGACAGTGCTGGCGACAGTGCGAATACGGTCCCCTTAAGTCTAGCACATCCAGTGTCTTACTGTGCAGCATTTCCACTAGGCTGCCTTTGGACGGTTGTTTTGCTTCTCCTCTCGGCCCTGCCCAAAAAGAATGACTAGGAAGGCCATGGAAATCCATCGAAGCCAGCGTTTGCTGTCCGCCAGCATTGGTCGTTGGGCAGAAACGGGCCAGGGTCTTCGCCTTCGATTTTATACTAAAGTCAAAGCCACACAGGCGAGTGAGGTGAGGCTCTTACGGCTTTTCTCCGGCTTTGACGCCTCACATGTCACTCTATGAACGAGGCTCCTTCCTCGCTCACTATACGCTCTTAGGAGGTGCCTTTTGGCCTCATACCACGTACAGTTGCACTCACTATCTTTGGGCTGAGCTTGAAGAGGTTTAAGCATAGATGCAATCATAAACACGGCATTTTAAGGGGCCGAGAACACGCAGACATAGTTAGGTGACCTCCAAGAAATACGTATCTGCAAAATCGTCTCGAGGGCAAGTCAAGACACGCCCTATAGGACAGGACATCCTACCTCACCCACCATATCTCAACATGAAGAGATGCTCACAAAGCAACAGTTAGACGCGCCAGCCAATTGCGCCATAGAGGACGTCGATTTTTGATGCTTACAGCCACAGCGTTGCTAGTATAAAAACAGAAGTGGTGCAGTGCACTAGATGCAAATTAGGGCGTAAGATGTTACATTATGTATGGATGTGGAAAACAACAGCCTTGTTTTCCTCATGATGTACTAATTCTTTTGAGCCTTCTATCTCATGTCCTTGTGACCTTGGACACTCACCGCTTTTGCAGCTCCTGCTCCAGCTCCAGCTCCAGCCCTTGTTTTATTTTCTTATCTTATCTTGATAACCCTAACAAAATTCAAACTGTGTCAAGCTTCCTGTGTTATTTCGGCGACGGGCTCTCGGCGTTTGCTTCTTCAACGTGCAAAATGTCTCGGTGCGTCGTATATCGCCCGTCCTTTCTACCATTTCTATATCCGTGTCTTCGCCAATCTCCAGCCTCCACCTCCAACACAAAGTTCTTCCGGTCTTTTTCCACCACATCGACTACTCGGAATGGCCCGACAAGCTCTCATGACTTACCTCATTCGCACCTGAACCCCGCACCCGGTGACTATGCCGCCCCGACTTTTGCCGATAAAGCGACGCTATCTTTGCATGCGGGCGCCGGAGGAAATGGCTGTGTGGCGTTCCTTCGTGAGGCGTATATGCCCGATGGCCCGGCCAATGGCGGCGATGGCGGCAATGGTGGCAATGTGTACATCCAGGCCGTGCCGGGTGAAACATCGCTGTACAAGTTGTCACGCCAGACCTTTGTTAAAGCCGGCCGTGGCAAGCATGGCCGTGGCTCCGCAAAGTCTGGTTCGCGCGGTGAGGATGTAGTGATTACTGTACCTGTGGGTACTGTTGTACGAGAGATTTCGCGCAGTGACCCGGCCGCTGATGAGGCAGCTTTGCTGCGTGCACGCAAGGCCGCGGCTAAGCAACGTCGCCGTGAGGAGAGGCTATTGGATCAGGCTGAGAAAGAAGCGGCTGAACGCGGCGAACCATTCTTGCGGCCTGTGTTACCAGAGATCGACGACCCTTATGAACTCGAGCGTTCCCGTTTTGTTACGTACCCCGGGCTGTCACGACCCGATGTCAAGTCACTGGAGATGCCGCGCCTTCCCAAGCGCAACCGACTGTATGCACAGCCGGCAGCTCCCATCATGCTAGATCTGACAAGGCCGACGCCACAACCCGTGCTTCTGGCGGCCGGCGGCATTGGTGGCCTGGGCAATCCACATTTCGTGTGCAAGGAGCGGCCACGCCCGATGGTTGCAACTAAGGGCGAGGATGCAGTGCGAATGGAGATTGAACTAGAACTCAAGCTGCTGGCGGATGTTGGGCTTGTCGGACTGCCTAACGCTGGCAAAAGCACTTTGCTGCGACTAATTAGCAAATCGCGCACACGCGTCGGTAACTGGGCTTTCACTACACTACAGCCTAACATTGGCACTGTTGTGCTTGATGGCTATCGTGGCCGTCTGCCGCTGCGTTCATTCAAAAAGCATCCAGCCGCTCCACATTTAGGCATGCCTGAACCCGAGATCGAGCGCGAGCCGCGAACTCGCTTTACTGTTGCCGATATCCCCGGTCTTGTTCAGGGAGCACATCTAGATCGTGGGTTGGGAATTTCATTTTTGCGTCACGTCGAACGTGCCCGCGTGCTGGCCTTTGTTGTGGATTTGAGTGCTGGCGAGGCTGTGGACATGCTCAAGGCGCTATGGAAAGAGGTTGGCTTGTATGCGCAGATGCGAGACGAAGAAGAGGCAAGTCGCGAGATTGATGCCCGCGTTGACTGGGACTTGACATCGACTACGGGCACAGGCGAGGCAGCCCCGTTTACGGAGGTTGGCTTGGCTCCTCCGGGTGCTGAGCTACCGGCAGATCACGCACCGGGGGCAGTGGCCGGCCTTGATATTGCAGGAAAGCCATGGTTTGTAGTGGCGACCAAAGCCGACCTGCCGGCGACACAAGATAATTTTGCACGGTTGAAGGCATATATTGATGCTTTGCAGGCGGGATCTGAGCCGCATCCAACCGGAATTGAAGGCGCGTGGACGCACAAGGTATCAGCGATCCCGATCAGCGCTATTCGGGGTCACGGCACAGATGCCATTATCAACTGGACGGTTGGCTTGCTGGATTAAAATAGAGGAACGAAGTCACATGGTATAGCTATTGTATGAGTATCGAGTTATTGTAAGAGTATAAGAGTAAAAGTAGTTAAACCTCTATATACGAAATGTATATTCAGCCCTTGTCACTAGCGAATCGTGCCCTTTTTCATTTTCTTTTTAGGGCTTTTGGGTCTCTCGTTTTCTAGTCCATCCCTTCTGGCGTCGGAGCATCCTCAACGTTGATGTCTTCTTCAGTTGCAGCCGCAGCTTCGACACCGGCCTCGGCCTCGGCCTCAGTCTTCTCAGCTTTCGCCTCCTCCTCTTGCTGCTTCTGAATGTTCTTTTGTCTTAACAGTGAGTTGTTTACAAGCGGCGAGTTGTCGTTGAAAAGTCTAAGCAGCATAGCCGCACGATCTTCCTTAGGCAGCATCAGGTTCAATGACGAGATACTCTTCCACAGCGGCAGCACCATCGGCTCTCTAAGAGCAGCTTCGTCGGCCAGCGCCTCAGGCGATGCGTTCGGGTCGGCATCCAGCTCGACACGGAGCATGTAGCAGCCCATGGACATGTCGCGAACACGTTCGCCAATGTCGCCCAGCTTTTGCCACTCACCGTCGCTGATGCGCGGGAACATCTCAATGAGCAAACGGCGAAGGGTCTCGCGGTCTCGCAGATGGACTACACGCTCCTCGCCCAAGTATCCGTGAAGCATGGGCATGCCCTCGCTCTGGATACGCCAGCGACATACATCCGGGTTCGGCACGTCTTGCCGCACGAACATCTTAACGCCACCATGTAGGAACTTGACGCCTTTGAGGTCGTTTTCGCCCAGTATGTCACGTGCCAAAGTAGAACAGTAGTAAATGGCTTTAAGGGGCTGGCCTGTGGCATTACGCACCATGAAGCGATCGCGGGGGAAGCGGGGGGAAAGATGGTAGAACTTGAAAATTTCGTCAAGAACGGGGTGGTCAGGGGCAAGGAACTTGAAGGGGTCCTCATATCTGATGGACGTGTCTTTGCGTCTCTCTTTGGGCCCTGCAGGAGCAGCGACAGTAGTGGTGGTCTCGGTCTTAGCCTCAGACTTGGTTTCAGACTTGGTCTCAGCTTCGGCCTTTGGCGTTTCTGAGGCATCTCGGCTAACCTCGTCGTCAGTTTTAACCTTTTTGGCATCCACATCCATTTCATTCACAGCTTCAACCTCGTCCAGCTTGCGTTTTCCATTAGTGGTTTCCGCTTCGGTCTCAGCCACGGCCTCAACTTCGGCCCCTACTTCGGCCTCAACTTCAGCTTCATCATCTTCCTCAGCAGCAGTCGTAGCTGAAGTTGCAACAGTTGCATCCTTTCGGGTATTCTCATTACGAGCGCGGATTTCTGCCTTCTTCTCAAGCACGGTGATAAAGAACGAGCCGGTATCCTGCTGGTAGGCGTACACGCGGATACAGCGCTCCAGGGGCAGATCAGCACACAGAGAGCCAGCCGGTGGTGGGAACATTGGCTCTGTGATTTTGCCGGGCGCTTCCCACGTCGAGTCGGCCGCGGCCTTGTCTTGGATCCCCTGCCAGCTGTTCCACCAGTTGCCAGACTTGTCCATGACTTGCCAGGTCTTCATTCCAGGCTTGCGCTTCATGCCGACCAGCTGGTTTGAGCAGTCGAGAATGCCCACTTTTTCAGGGCCGCCGCAGCGATCGATAGCAGCAGCAACAACAGCCTCATTCTCAATGGGGTTCATACTGCAGGTAGAGTAGACCACGCGGCCACCAACCTTGAGCATCTGCAGGGCACGCACTAGAATCCGCACTTGAACAATGTGCAGACCAAGCGCATTGTTGGGTGTCCACGAGCGCCACATGGTCATGTTCTTGCGCAGCGTGCCGTCACCAGTGCAAGGCACATCAGCCAGGATGCGATCGAACTTGAGATACGAGCGCTTGCCGGGTCTATCACTGTAGCTATCGGGCAGTTTAATAGAGGGGAAAGCCGAGGCGTCGTGGTTAGTAACAAGCAGGTTGGCCGAAGAGAAGCGCTTGAGTTGATGCACCAGCATATGGCAGCGCTTGTAGTCCATGTCGTTGGCCACAATCAAGCCAGTGGCACGGCCCTGGTCGGATGGATCAGCCGAGAGGTCAGCATTGGCTTCCTCTTCGGTCTCGGTACCCAGAGCAAGACCGTCCTCGGTGGCGTGCTGACGAAGCACCTTTTTAATGCGGGCCTCTTCGCCAGCGTGAACCATCTCCAACAGCTGAGCAGACTTGCTGCCGGGTGCAGCGCAGAGATCTAGAACGGACATGCCAGGCTTGAGATCAATTAGGAGTGGCGGGATCATGCTGACAATCTCTTGACGGCTAATGTTTCCGACGCTAGTCTCCGACACAAGGAACTTCTGGAAGGCAGCGAACGGCGGGAATCGGCGCACAACATTCTTGGGTGTAGTCATATCGTAGGCTAGACCATCCGGGTACCACGAGACGGGCTTTGGAGGCTGGACAAAGTTGCCATCCTCGTGCTTGATGCGGGTAATTTCGGGGATATATCTCGTCTGAAGAAGGTTGCGGACGGCTAGGGCGTGGCTGCAATTGAGAAGGAAGGAGGTTAGATTGACATGGGAAATAGCAGCAGTACAGACTATTCCAGAGCTAGTATCAATATAACTTACCCTTTCGAACCACAGAAGCGGAAGCTATTGGGCAATTCCCGGCGTAGAGCCTCCCAGAACTCCTTGCGCTCATCATCGGGCATTTGCAGCATGTCGTTGTAGTACTTTTCCAACTTCTCATTCTCCTTGACGATCTGTGGGTAAGACACACGGCGATCAGCATTGTTAGCGCTGGAAGCCTCGCGCTCATTGCCGTTATTGCGGCCGCCACGGCTTCCGCCTTTCCGGCCCTACAAGTGGTAAGCACATTCGGGTTAGCGAAATAGTTCTGTTTAATGGTAATTTTCCATAGCCGCTCTCAATGTCTTCTTGCCAGGGCTAACTTACGCCTCTTCTTCTGCCTCCACGACCCATTTCTGGTGATCTAGTGGTATGGTTCTTTTGGTCGTGTAGCCACGTGTGTGCGTGGAAGTAGCTTTGTTAGGGACAGGCGAAGCTGAAAGGAAAAAAAAGCCGTTGTAATTCTGAAGAAAAGAGAATCGATGAGAATGCGCTTCAAAAAAAAGGAAAAAAAAAAAATAGAATTATCAACAAATACTTTGAAAATAACCTTGAGAAAAAGTCTTTTTTTTTTTGTTTGAATGCTGCCCCACACTTTTAACGCGCACCTTCCCCTTTCAGGCATGAAGCTGGCGCATTCGCTCAAGCAAGCGCAAGGTAAAAAATAGGTGGGGCTGTTCTTAGAGATAAGATTAGTACTAAGGGTTTATGTTACTAGGGTTGCTTTTATAGGCGGGCTCTTATATACTTTTGGATGTCGCTAGACTACAAAGCCATCTACAAGCGCTCTCTCACGCTCTACTGCTCTTTTCCATCTTGATTGGCGAGATAACCCAATATCCACCGCGTCTTCTAGTTTCCCGTTCTAATCTTTTGTCTATCCTAAAATAGCCTCCAAATCCTCCTTCTCACCACTGTGCTGCACCATATCGTAGAACTGCCCTTCGGCCTGGTATAGCTCTTTAGGTGACCCGCTTTCTAGCACTCGACCGGCCCCCATGACAACAATGGTATCGTAGTCAATGATTGTGCGCAGACGATGCGCAATGGTAACCATAGTGCGGTTGCTGCCGCGAAGCTCGGCCCGCAAGACCTCCTGGACGCCCTTATCAGTTTCGTAGTCCATACTTGCTGTCGCTTCATCAAGGAGCATTAGCTGACTGTCACGCACAAGAGCGCGGATAAGCGATATGACCTGACGCTGGCCATGAGAAAAGTTTTCGCCCTTGGCTGCTACCTGTGTATCCAGGGATAAGCGCTTTTCAGCATCGCCCTCGGCCAGGAGCCCGGAATCCGTCTCAGTTTCGGTCGTCTCGCCATCAAGAGAGGAATCGATCATGTCTAGACTACTGGACTGGAATGATGCTAGCGTCCTACAGGCGTCAACAGCTTTCTGCAGATTGGCTTCCGGGATAGTGTTGGTGGGGTCTAGGTTTGATTTTATAGTGCCCGTGAAAAGTACAGCCTCTTGGGGAATGATGGTAAGCGCTTCGCGTAGCCTTTTACGAGGGACCTTGGTGATGTCGACACCATCGTACAGGATCTGGCCTGAGACGATTTCTGTAAAGCGCAAAAGAGATGCTACTATCTGTAGGATATGTTAATAAGGGGACTTCAGATCAAAATCACGACGCCAGGACAACTTACTGTACTCTTACCCGAGCCCGTACGGCCCACAATAGCTACACGTTCACCAGCCTTGAACTTGAGAGTGATATCCGTCAAAATATCTTGGCCATCCTTCGTATAGCGGATAGTGACGTTTCGGAACTCAATATCGCCGGCACGTGGCCAGTTGCGGGGAATCATATGTGTTGGGTCATCTGTGTACTCGCCTTCTTCGGGATACGGCTCGTCATCCTTGGTTTCTAGAGGCAGCGACGTGTATTCTAACAAGCGGTCAAAACTCTGTAGCTCGACTTCTAGATCGTTGGTGTAGCGTACTAGGTAAAGAATTGACCCACTGAGTGTAGAAGCACTGGTAAGCGAGAAACCAACCAAGCTGGCGCTAACAGTACCCGTCTTCCACAGCGCGATCACACCAGCACCGAGAGACACCAATGAGGTGACAAGGTCAACGCGCACACCCACCCAACGGTTGCAGTTGTGAGTCACCTCAGCACTGGATGACCACAAGCGAAGCTTTTGGGCCAATGCACGGCAAAACTCGGTGACCATGCCCGCCTGGGCGCGCACAATGGGTAGGCCCGCCAGAGTGTCAGAGAATTGCGAAAAGACGGGGGATTGCGACGAAGATTCGATGCGACGGGCAGTTACGGCTGTCCGCGTATACATTTCGCCGACAACTATACCGGCACAGCAAGTTATAGTAGCTGGCACGATAAAAATAGGCATAATAGAACTGATTGAGGCTAGCTGGTATAGCATCTCCACAGCAAGGTAGATGGCCACTTCAAGTTGACCGGGAAGTGCCGAGTCCATCGACGAGATATCACGGGAAAACCGATTGATAACACGACCGATGGGTACGTTGCTGTACCAATTCATGGATACTCCAAGTAGAGCTTGAGTCAGCTCTTGATGAATCTGGCGAGCAGTGAACCAGAAAGAAAACTTATATGATATTGCAGAGACCATATTGAAGACTGAGTCCATGATGGATAACAAGGCGAATATCCCCATATAGTACGGTAGCCTGGCCATGGCATCCTCATTTTCGCGGGTCCAAAAGACTAGCCACAAGTTAGTCGCCGTGCTTAGGCCTAGCGCTAGCACAGTGAAAAAAAGACATAGCAGGAACAACACGCCATGGCGGTAGTACCTCACATAGCGGTATGTTAGGTTACGACCGGAGGACTTGTTAGCACTGAGTTCAGAGTCAACCTCATCTTCATCTTTGCCATCGTCTGCCGCTGCATGCTTCTTGCCAACAGCATTGGGCGCGCCTTCCTCATCGCTGGCTCTCTCGGTCTCAGATAGTGTCCCCGAACTACTGCCATCAATATCCTTCAATGATGAGATAGGCCGGCGCGTGACTCCAATATGGGGCTCGATAGATTTAATGCTGCCACTTTCCAGGCTAACAACTAAATCGGCCTGTTCGGCCAGCCATGGTATTTGAGTGACGAGAATAACAGTACGGTTAATTAGCATATCAGAGCAGAAGCAATGTTCCCAGAGTGATGCAGCGGTACGAGCGTCTAGAGCAGAGAAAATATCGTCAAGGAGAAGCAATGATGTCTTGGAATATAAGGCACGAGCCAAAGCAACACGGGCTCGCTGACCACCCGAAAGAGAAGTACCATTTTCACCAATGACCGTGTTGTCACCGTTAGGGAGTTCAGCCAAGTCTTCTTCAAGGCAGCATGCTGCAACAACACGATCGTAGCGGACTTGTTCCATGGGACTAGCAAAAAGGATGTTTTCCTTAATGGTAGCGTTTTGTAGCCAAGAACTTTGGGAAGCGTAGCCAGCGTTGCGAGGACGAGTGACGTTTCCAGATTCCTTGACGGTTTCTCCCAGAATTCCAAGCAAAAGGGTCGACTTTCCACTGCCACTATGCCCAATGACGACATTCAGGCCGTTTTCAACGAAATCAACCGAAATATCTTTCAGACTGAAAGTGGCGGTCGGTGTACGACGGAAAGTAGCGTTGACTAGACGGGTGGGACCCTCGGGGTATTTTTCTAGAGGGCGACTCTTTTCAAAATGGGAGTCCAGGCGACGAACAGCGATCATGGCTGAAGTGATGTTCTTGGAAATGTAGCCAATGCGGTTCAAATTGTGCTTTAGGCTGAAGGTCAGAGTAATGGTGGTAAAGGCGATTGATGCGGTTAGAGGCTTTCCCACAACAACAGTCAGCAAACAGAACATGGAGAAGAGCGAAAAGAACCCAGTCAGACTCGAGACCTGACGCATGATGGCATCGATGATGGAAATGGTCCAGAGAGCATTTTGCTCAGGCTGGCGGGCAGCTTGAATCTTTTCCAGGACATGGTCCTCCCAAGCAAAGAACTTGATAGCTTTGATTAGAGAGAGATACTCGGAGACAAGGGACATGCGACTATCTTGGGCCTTGCGTACGACCATCTGGTATTTGAGCATGCGGTGAACAAGCACAACCATGATTGGAGGACAAGCAATGAGCACACCGATACCAACGATAGCAGGCCAGCCAACGATCAAGTAAAGACCAATCATAGCGCCCAGGGAGCCGGTTGGCAGGCTGACAAGAACCATGATGGTATCCCGGCAACGGTATAGGGCCTCGATATCGGAGGCGATCAAGGTAGCAAGACGGCCAGTTGCGTTGACTACCTTTTTGGACCCATCAAGAGCGGTGTCCTCGACTTCCATTTCCATAGAGTCCATAGCCAAATGATAAAGCTCCTGGGTCAAGCCTGATTTGATGCGCACGATGAGACGAGTGGAATTAAAGACGTACTGCTGGAAAGCAACAGAACGCAGAAGAGGGCCGACACTCATGATTATGATCCAGGTCCAGGGACGGATAATGGCCTTGGACGGGTCATCGATGTAGGCAAGCAGATGATACAAACCGAAGGGAGCAACAAGTTCGGCCAAGTTGTATATCATGGTCCAAAGAACCATAAGGGACAACTCCATCTTCATATAGTGAATGACGGTCCACATGGTGCCTTTGCCCCAAGCACGCGAGGCTTTTACCTTGGGTAGCAGGACATCCGGGTCGTCATACCACGGGATCTGAGGGATGTGGTCCTTTTTCAGACTCCCATACCAACCTTTGATAATGAGCGGAGTGGTAAAGTTGTAGCTGCAGTAATAGCTGAACCAACTGCACGTCTCTTCTGAGGATGGTCTCAGGTTGTCAGCAAACTCTTGGGTGTAGGCTGGAGACTCGATTAACTCAGGAGGTGGGACCCAGTTGCGGGGTGTGATGAAAGATATGCAGGCCGCAGCAGCTAGGCAAATAAGGCCATGACTGGAGGAAGAATCTAAGCGACATGAGATGCGGGTTTGGATACAGGGCAGCCAAGTAGAAGTTAATACTATCACAATCAAAAGGCTGGTGACAAAATTGGCGTGATGCAGAGCCGTCTGTTGCCAGCGGACATTCGGGACCAGACGAGTAATGCCGACACCGAATGCGTAGGTAGCAGCGATGGCTGTGGAAACGTCGTTCTTGTTGTCATGGGCACTGATGATAAAAAATGCAGCGGCGGCAGCACGAGCAGCCTGTGCTGAAATCTCGTGCACGATGCTGGTCTTGCGGTACTTTGCTAGATCCTGGGTGTCTGAAGAGCCCGAGTACAACAGCCTATGTAGTCTTACTGCCACAATGGCAACAAGTGAGACGGCGACTAGGCCATACTGGAGGATGCCAGAGGAGCCAAGTTTATGGGCAGAATCTAGCCAATGGATGCTAAAGAGGGTCAGAATGAGCCATGTGATGGATGGGGTGGGATGGGAGAGCGGAGAGACCCAAGGCTCAGGGCTTGGTCAGGGCTTGAGTCCTAGTGGGCGACGTACTGTGGTTGCGAAGCATATGAAGGAGAAGAAGGCGCGCTAGAAGCATTGACGCGTCGTTCATCATTGTGAACTGCCCACAGACCACGCAGAAAGCGCAGAGAGTGAAGCGCAGCGTAGTCTGAAGCCATTGCAGAGGGAAGGGGAGGGCAATTGGCAGCAAAGAAGGCTTACTTGGAGGGCGGTGAGAAAGAAGGAGAGGAGGAGAGGAGGAGAGGAGGGGAGGAGGAGGGAAGAAGAGAAGAAGAGAAGAAAAGACGAGAGCAGAAAAAGAGAAGAGAAGAAGAACAGGAGGGGAGGAGAAAACCTAGGGCTGCTTGACAAGAGGCAGGCAGCTCATCGATGATACACGTCAGGATGGAAGCAATCATAGAAGGTACAGAGGCTGTTATAGAAGGTATGCCACTAAAACATACAAGCGTGGGGGACAGGATTGAATCGCTCAGCCTGGCGAGATAGATGGACATGGACCTTGGTGGCTTGGTAGAGAAGCAGGGAGGCACACCGACAGATCCTAAGCGCAACTTCCGGTTCTGTTGTCTTAAACGCTTTTTTTCTGGCAGGCGCACTGTAACCGAATGGGCAGTAGCAAACTAGGATGGCTGAAAGAAGAAAGACCGGACAAACAGAAGGCAAACAGAAGGACGAAGACAAAATTAAGACAGGCATGGGTGGCGAGCAGCAGTTTAATTGATGACAGACCTGGGCTCATCATAAAGCGACAGTGGATCCGTTATACCGCATAGTAATGATTCTCATTCTTGATTGAAAAAGACAGACAGCCAGCAGGCAAGAGCAAGTCCTTTGCAAATAGAGTTGATGTGATGTGCAATTGACAGGCAAGCAAGTACCTGGTTGGGTTAGGGCCACCAGGCCTTTATTATAGCAATTGATCTCCGCGCCTGCTGTTTCTGTCTTGTCATGAAAGAAAGAAGGAGCCAGCTGCCTCAGCGATGAAATCTATGAAATCTCTGCTGGTGCTTGGAAATAGCCATTCTTGTGAAGAGTCAGGTTCCACAGTGGGAGAGGGGGACAGACGAAGAGGCAGGTGTGCATATGTGCATATGTGCATATGTGCATATACACATACACCCAAGCCCTGCTCCGACCGACTTGTTGGCCACACCCACAGCTAATGGCGGATCAGACGACGCAAGGCGCTGAGTTCAAGGTTGAAAGCTGAGACGTGATTTTTTCGGTTGATTTGATTTGAATGTATATAGGATCTGATTCTTTCGCGGCTTGTTCTGGAACCATAAAGCACACTACAGAAATAAAGCTTCGATGAAGGAATGATGTGCATGTAAGTGGGAGCTACTTGTGATGAGTGTCGTTAGTTTAGCTGGTTGCACTTACACGATCTTTCCTGTTTTGTCTGCGCGCCGGTTCTCCTGGGTGGGTTTTTTTTTTGCCTCTCCTTTAGGGAAAGAGATCGTAGGAAACGGCAAGACCTGATATTTGAATGTGTACAAGTAGCCTTTGGGTTGTCATGATTTGCAAGCCCTTGGAGGCTTCGTGAATCCTCGCTTGCGATCTATTTTCTTCTTTTTCTCTTCCTTTCTCTTCCTTGTTATTTGTGGCTTTTCTATCCTTTTTCTATCCATTTCCTGTCGCTCTATTTCAGGGGCGCCCTTTCTTTTATTATTTGGCTCGCTCCAATTTCCATTGTTGCACTTGAACCAAGTTTAATCAGGAGAAGAAAAACAAGGCACCAAGGAGAAGGCGGCTGTTGAAAAATTCCCCTTCATAATTTCACTTCCCCCTTCGCTCTTTTGTCTCTTTTAATCATCTTCTTTCTCTTCTTCCTCCTACCATCGTCCAGTGCCGTCCCATCGTCCCATCGTCACTGTCACCGCTATTTCCGTCCTCCACCCCTTAGTTCACATGCCGTGGCCTAAACTAGCATTGCTCAGTGCCGCAAAGCCCTGATTATAGCGCCTCCTGTCGCGTTTCATCACCTTTTTACTTGTCTCTATCGCACTCACCAACCCACCAACCAGAGAGAGACTTTCCCTTATCAGCTGACCCCTCCAATACTTAACCATAATGCCGCCTCCCTCGCGTCCCGCATCTTCTTTGCGCCGCTCGTCGTTAGCTGCAACGTCGACTGCCACCACCACTATAACTACAGCGGTCTCTGCGCCTACCTCACACTACTACCAAACTCCTCCAACTCTCGTTGTGCGCACTACAGGCTCTTCTTTATCTAGTGTCTCCCCCCGAACGCCCACTCTACGCTCCACTGTCTCTTCATCTTCTTTGCGCTCGGGCACCGCTCGCCCTCCACCCCCATCGCCATCCTCTAGAATGCAATCTTCAAATAGCCCCTCAATGAGTCGCAGCCCTTCGCTTGGCTCGCGCTCAAATACCCCCACTCTCAATCGCCGAACCTCTACCTCCTCGCTCCACTCTGTCTCGGGCTCCACCCCTATTGGTACTCCAACCCGTCGTGCTTCGGCTTCTGGCTCGAGCGCTCTTTCGCCTATGGCCCGCTCTCCCCTGACCCTCCATGCGCACCCCCCGCCGACAATTGACGAAGCGCCCAGTGCAGAAAGCATTGCAGCCGATCACTTTCGCGCGGATCTCGCTACCCACGGAAGCCCCGAAGATCGTCGCACTACTGAACTTGTCGTTGTTCTCAATGATGCCTGTTATGGCCACCGCTTTTCGCGCCCACGTACGTCACGTAACGCCCTCAACACAATTGTCGAGCGCCCAGAGCGTGTCAGGGCTGCAGCCGTTGGTGTAGCCATGGCCTACGTTCGTCTAGGAGGCAGATATGCCGACGGTCACAACCCAGTGCATCCCCGCGTCCACCCTACCTCTATAAATAGCATACCGTTTCGTGTGCGCAAAACGGATCGTAAGGTCGCCATCAACTCCCCAGCAGTCACAAACGTACATGGCATCAAGTGGATGGAGGAGCTCAAGATCATGTGTAATAGCGCCGAGGCCAAACTAGCTTTCGGAGGCAAGGAATTGCAACGCCCGGACGTGAAGCGTGACCCCGAGGCTGGGGGCAACTCGCCTGCAAAATTCCACGAAGGTGATCTCTATCTGTGTGCCGAGTCTTTGGACGCATTCGAGGGTGCTTTAGGAGCTGTTTGCGAGGCTGTCGATCTGGTTTTCTCTGCAGCACCACGTCGCGCCTTTGTTGGCGTCCGACCTCCGGGGCATCACTGCTCGGCTTCCTACCCGTCAGGCTTTTGCTGGATCAACAACGTCCATGTTGGCATTATGCATGCCGCCATGTCCCATGGGCTGACACATGCTGCAATCATCGACATTGATCTACACCACGGTGACGGATCGCAGGCAATCGCGTGGCAACATAATAAACGTGCAAATAGTGCCCACAAGAACGCATCAGCCTGGAAAAAATCGCACATTGGTTACTTTAGCTTACATGATATCAACTCGTACCCATGTGAAATGGGTGATGAGGAAAAAGTCAAGAATGCGAGCATCTGCATTGATGGAGCCCATGGCCAGAACATATGGAACATCCATCTCCAGCCATGGAAGACGGAAGCTGACTTCTGGAAACTATACCAAGAGCAGTATCTTAAACTTCTCGACAAAGCCCGCAAGTTCCTCAAGCTGCAGGCCAAAAAGCAAACCGCAGCGGGCGTTGTGCCCAAGGCTGCCATCTTCATCAGCGCCGGCTTTGATGCCAGTCTATGGGAAAGTGCCGGCATGCAACGTCACGATGTCAATGTGCCAACTGAATTCTATGCCCGGATTGCGCAGGACGTTGTGCGCCTTGCTGCTGAAGATGGGAACGCAGTAGATGGCCGTGTTATCAGTGTAATGGAGGGTGGCTACAGTGACCGTGCATTAGCCTCGGGCGTCCTGAGCCATCTCAGCGGACTGGCTGGCGACCAGCTGCAGGGCTCTGCCGCCCCGCCTTCGACTTATCAAGGTCTTGGGGCTGAAATGGGCCTACGCATTGGGCTTGCTAGCAATGAAGCTGATACCGGTGCTGACCCCCAAGAAGCGCTTCGTTCATTACACCCATATGATTCCCAATGGTGGTCTAGCTCCGAATTGGATAAGATTGAGACCCTTTTGTCTCCTGTAGTGGTAGAACCAAAAAAGCCAAAAGCAGCCAACGCTTCTCCAACTTACTGCTCGCCTACTCATGCCTCTAATGCTAGAAAAGTCGAGCCACGCCTTCGCCGAAGCATTTCAAACCTGTCCATCAATGCTGCATACTCGCGGCCAGAAACCCCTCCGCCACCGGATGTACAATGGGAGGTTGCAGCGCATGAGTTAGTCAAGCAATTAATCCCGCTTGATCGCACCACAGAAAGCTGCACACATGAAGACCTAAATGCAGAGGCTACCAGATCACGCAAAGAGAAACTGCCAAAATCGGAGCCAGTAACACCAGTGCGGATGAGTCTTCGCGAGCGTCGGGCTAAGCCTATTGCTGAGGTTAGTGAAGGCAAAGAAAAGGAAAACCCTGCATCCAGAGCAGGCCGCAGAAGAACAGTAGCGTCTGCTCCGGCCACTGGGCCCGCTGAAAAGGTAAAGCTTCTTGCCAGCTATTTTGGATCCATGTTCATGCTAACATCTCCTCACCAGCCCCCTAATGCTGCTAGAATTAGCCGCCGTGTTAGTGCAACGTCGGCAATGCCCTCTTCAACTTCCGCCGCCGGAACCCGTGAGGGATCTGCGCCTATCCCTAGCTGCGCACGCCCCTCAACCAGTATGAGCGTACGCACGCAGCCGCCTTCAACCCTACACGTCAAGAAGTCGCGGCCCAGCACATCCATGTCCTCCGCATCAGCCATAGCCTCTACGGCTGAGTCAGCGCCAACAAGGGCGCCCTCAAGAGTAACGCGTCCATCTGTACCAGTCCAGCGGCTGTCAGCCGTGTCCCGTGCACCATCACGGGCAGTTTCGGCTGCGGCCTCAGTCTCCAGTACCTCATCAGAAGCAACAACGCGGCCTTCTACTACAAGCCCCACTGGAAATACAGTCATAGACCCAACACAAGCTGCGGACGATTCACTGGATCAGATAACGAACGGCATGCGACGCATCAAAATCAACCTCATTACACGTGAGCAGCGCGAGGCAAGGCAGCGTGCAGAGGCCGAAGCCGGTAATGCAGCTGGGCCTGGAGCATAATGAACGCCATAATATGGGAGGAATTAGTGGTCTTTACAGCCCAGGCCACTTGATACATAGGCCAGTGCCGCCAGAAATTTATGCACATCTTTGGTTTATTTCCATAGCGCTCTCTTTCCTGTAATGCTTGTCCCTCTCAATATCACTAAACTAGGTCATGCAAGTCTCACTCCTGTATCCTCGGTGTCTCTATGTCCTTGGTATCAACGATGCCCGAAACTCTACCAGAGTTACGCTGACATCTTCCAACGTGCCCTTCTCGCCAGCCACTGTTGGTGGTGTGCGTCTGAAGGTCCATACCTCTGTAACGCCCAATGACTCCAAGTAATCCAAACCGCGGGCATAATTCGTCGTTACCTGTGCTGTGCCATGGCTATCATCCGAAAACGTAAACCGTCCGCCCATTTTCAAATACTCCTCAGCCACCTGACGAGCGGGATATGGCTCAGCGAGGCCCTTGCGCAGCGCGCTAGTATTGCACTCTAGCCAGGCGCCCGATTCAACGACGAAGCGCAGGTTGCGTAACATGCGCTCCCAGACATCGGGCCACTCGGCACGCACATCACGCATAGGGTTGCTACTCAGCAGGCGGATCAGGTCAAAGTGGCCGACGATACGAGGCCGGAGCGCCTGTAGCATCTCTAGCTGGTCGTCATAGTACGCGGCATACAAGCCCCGCTCGGTGCCATGGCCCGCAGCCTGCACGGCTGCAGCATATGTGGCTGCGTCATAGTCGATGGGGATCCCTCCACGTGCGTGGTGCACACTGCCAATAAAGTAGTCGATTGCTGGGTCGGCTAGTAACGCACGCATATGGTCTGCATACTCGGGCCGGTACCATTCGCCTTCAATCCCGATGAGGATATGGAGAGCAGGATACACGGCACGGAGGCGCTGGGCTTCGGCAAGATAAGCCGCGTGCAGTGGGGAATCAAGACCCGTCAGGGAAGAGCATTCAGGGAGCTAAGAGCCAGTTAGTGAGGGATAGCCCAGAGGGGACGGAGGGCGAGAGAAGGCTATGTGGGGTTCTACATGCCTCGTGCTCTTCTGGGTACAAGTCCTGTGGGCTTATGCGCGGGATATGCTCTGTCAGGCCCATTGTCTTGAGTCCAACGCCGATGGCGTGCTGCACAATAACCTCCAACATGTCTTTTCCATGCCCAGGGCAAAACTGCCCTGAGTGAGAGTGCATAGTGAAAGCCATTTTAGGGACTGAGCAAATGTATGACGGAATACTAATAGGATAAGAAGTTGGCTAAAAGCTCAGTTTTGTAAGTCGCTCTGTTATGGACCTGAACGGGTGGGGCAGGCTGTGTAACGTAAGAGATCGCGGCTAACCCTAGCTTATGACTATAGACCCTAGTAGACAGATTTATGCTTGTTCTCCCAGGACCATGTCTATGAACCCCAAGAGAAAATTGTAGTTCAAAGTCAATTTTAGTAAGCTTTGACTCCTTATGGTTGTAACTCGCCGTTAGAAATTACAACTTTGTCTCTATTCCATCGTATATGCGCTTTTGTGGCGCCAAGCCTATGATCACCTCGGCCGATATCCGGTGCAAGCTTCAGCTCTTCTGAGCCCCGAGCGTGGACTTCTCCTTAACCAAACTATCGCATCTCTCGACACTACCGACCCGACATCTATTGCCCGCTATCGCATGCCTCTATACCCCCTCCTCCTACATGTATCAGCACGTAAGACGATGCTGCACATCTCACTCAAGCCGTGCTTGCGCATCTGTCATAGCTGCAACTTGTCCTTCATGGTAGCTCGTCTTGCGGGTATTGCAGTGAGTGATTTAGCGCTTATAATAGCCCCGTCTTAGAGTACACCAGCAACAACCAACGCCAGGCACCTGGCATGGTTGCTGAAGCCGCACGCAAGCTGAGCGCGCCAGGGCTGTTGCTTCTTGGGCCATCGCCTGGCAAGTTAGATACTATGCGGCGCTGTGGACTGCGTGGCGGGATGCTAGACAGTTCCTAATCGTCTATGCCTGATTGCTGGCCGGCTTCTGCATAGCCATACATCTGTGGGTTCCACGTAAATATTGCAGTCGACGGCAATGCCGAACTGCCCTGGGATGAACATTTCTCAAGCCCGCCGAGCACGGGTGTAAGTGGTGATTCCCAGCATGCCTTTCGCATCCTGACAGAAAGCCGCGGACTGTATACACTACGTCGTGTCGACCATGGCACAAGGTGCCTGGCTGTTGACGAACCTGATAGAGTGCTTCGCGTGTGCTGTGTGATTTGCGTGCAAATACAGGGAATCGTTGGGCGTGAGGCTCAGTCTTCCCTGGGTGACGAGGCGCAAGTGCTCAGACGCAAGGAGGCTCCTGACGTGAGGGACTGGCCGCCAATGGATCGGCGGACAGCAGGGAAATACACAGGCGGAAAGAGGCCAGGGGGTTAGGCCAGGAGGTGCAGTAGGGGTAAACTACCATATGGTATGACGTCACATAGTACGATGAGAGAACAGCACAGACCTAGTCAGGCCAGGCGGAACATCCGAAAGTGCCACTCAGGCGGAGACAAGAGAACAAAGGCAAAAGAACATGGACTGGCAGTATTATATCATGATATTACGGCACCTTACACAAGACGAGCCAGGTTGGATGAATGAAATTCAATTGCATTATGCATTGTGCCTAGCCCCCCAGACCCCAACTAGCACTTCCTGTAACACCGTAAATCACAAACCCTAAACTCCCCGTATAGCCTCCCTGGCATGAGTCTGCTTCGCCTTCACTGCACGTTTTTGGCCGAGCACGGCTGGCAGGTATGCAGTTTGCAGTACTGGCACTCATAAATCATCCAGTGCGGGCCAGAGTGGCACAGGTTGCAGGTCCACTGCAGCAGCGAGTTGTCTGTCTTGATCATGATGTACGAGTGGGCACAGCGGCTGAGGCTAGCAGCCATATTCACAGGCTCTGATAGGCGGCCACCGTATCCGCTGAGTGTGGGAGCGGAGGAAGAATAGCCCGAGGGAAAGTCGTCTGCGGAATCTAGCCTGCTGTGGACGTGCATTGTAGAGATGTGGATCTTAGGTTTTCTTTTTTCTCTTGCTGCAAGGGAAAGTCTTTGAGTGGACGTCAAGGGGAAGAGAGGACTGGGAAGAGGGTTAGTTTTACCGTGTGTAACGCGGGCATTACAAAAGGAAGTCTTTCTAGGAGGCCAAGATGCACAAACCTCTTAGCAGAAGCTATTACTAGGCGTCTTGTGTGGACGATAGGAGGCCCAGGTTCTCAATGATGCCCTAGAAAGTTTGCAATTAGGTGTGAAGCTTTGCAGCTAGGCTAGGGCTTGCACAGGATGAGAATCAACTAAGAGCGAGTAAGGGTTAGATACTGGACGATATGTAGGGTTAGAAATATGTCATGCTACCAACAAGACAGAGAGAGAGAAGACCAAGCTCACAAGCAAAGGGAAAGCAATATGTATAAATCAGGTAGACCAGCGTTAGTGCCAAGTAAAAGAGAAGGAGAAAAAGTGAGAGAGAGAGCTTGGATTGTGGCAAGGCAGCAGCAGAGAGAACAGGAAGAAGCAGAGAGCAGAGTGGCTTCTAAGCGCCCTTTAAGTACAAGTTCCAGCCAGCGCCAGTTCAGCGAGCTGGAAGGCGAAGAGAAAGTGTTGTCGGCTTGCTGTTGTTGTTGTTGTTGTTATTATTATTATCGCTGTCTGACAAGTTTGTTAAAGGCCGGCTTTTCTACTTGCTCCTCCCCCTCCTCCAATCTGTGCAGTGCGAAGAACGGAGAGAGAGGTGAGGGGGTGTGTCAAAGGGAGGAAGGGGAGGAGAGGATGGGTAGCCGGAGAGCGAGAGAGCCAGCTAAGCAGGCAAAGAGATAGAGAGTGAAAGCGAGAGATAGAGAGAAACAGAAAGACGAAAGCAAGACACCCAAGTCACAAGATTATCTCCTTCACCCAATCACCCCCCACCCCCCCCCCCACCCCCCCCCCCCCCCCCCCCACTCCCCTCCCCGACTGGCAGTCTAACTGGTCCGCCTGCCCTCCAATGCTCGGATCTCTCTCTTGCTCAGGCCATTGACTATTTCCCGATTAGGCTCATGATGTCCAAACAAAAAGGTACAAACAGTCCAAAGTGCTCGAGGCACACATGAGCACCGTCACAAGGACGACAAGCGCACACTTACAAGCAAGCACGCATGAAAAGAAGCCAGCTTGCTGAGCGGACGGATCAGTGATGCGGGCCTTAGGACGCGGGAACAACTCTGCCTGTGGATTGGCCTCCCTTGACGTTATGTAGCGGCTTGGCCATCTACTCCTCTTGGGCCCTACGCTATCCACGCACGAAACTGTCTGATTGCATAAAAGATTGTCCTGTCCAGCAGCACTCCTTGTTTGCGAAGCGAGGCGGGAATAAAAAACAATAGGGATTGTGATAGTAGTAGGCAAGCAACGGGTGGCTAGGCAGAAGGTAGATGTAGGCAGACAGGGCAGGGAGAGGGAGAGTGACAGGGAAGGCAGAATTGGACAAAGAGACGGTTTATTATTTTTAATTTAGTTTGAATTTAGTTTGAATTTCGTTTGAATTTAGTTTGAATTTTGAACTTGGAACTTTGAACCTTCGTCTTTCAACTTGTAATTTTTAGCCTTTTATTCTTTATCCACCACCCACCACCCACCCACCACCCATCACCCGTTATCCCTTGTCTCTGATTGTCTTGCTTTGTTCGGCTCTTTATTCTCCTGTATCTTCTTCTGCTCTTGTTCCCCTGCTTTCCTTCTTGGCTTGCCTGCTTGCTGGCTATGCAGTTATGCATGAATGGTACGCAAGGTAGAAGCACCTACATTACATGCATGTGCAAGCAAACTAGAGGGGAATGAAGGAGCATACAGAGTGACCAAGAGACAAAAACAAACTTCCTGGCTCAAAAACACAGCACAGCAAGGGAAAACAATAAAATTAAAGCAGGCAAGCAATCCGCCGGCTCGGCTCGCTGATGCTTGTAAGCAGCATAAGCATGATATTCACATAAGCCATACAAGCTAACCCCCCCCCCCCCCAAGACAAAAAAAGCCAAAACACCACCTGCTTAGCAGGTACATGCGTATTGTACTCTTCTGACATCACCACCTTCTCTCGCTTGGGGCTTCCTTTCACAGTCATATCGTCCCCCCTCTTTGGCTTTCTCTCCATGTTCTTCCTTTTGCTTCCGTTGCATCTACTGGCCTTCTCCCCTCAGTGTTGCAGACTATATTGGCTAGAGAGGGGCATGAATAGACAGATGACACAGCTGCTTCTGTCTCTCTTGTTTCTCGCCTCTCCTCCCCCCTTCCTTCCTCTTCCCCCCCTCTTTGTCACCCTCTATAGTTGCATTGGCTACACTGACTGCTATAGTCTCCGGTTAGGTCAGGTCAACTCGGCTCATAACTACCAGCCCTCCGCTTTGCCGTTCCATTGGCTCGAAAAAGCTTTTCCCCTCCCCCCTCCCCCCTCCCTTCCCTTTCTTCCTTCTTACTTCTTGCTGTCTCACTGTATCGGCCGTGCTGAAGCCCGAGCTGCCCACCTCCGTCATCATAGCTTCTGTGATCTGTGATTTACTGCATGATACACAACCCTGCCTTGCTCTTTTCTTCTGTCTATGCTTTTGTAGGCCAGGAGGCATTGTGCAAATATGCAACACCCCAGCCCCAGCTATGGCCTTACCATGGCTAGCGTGCCCCCACTCGCATGTAATAAACATTTACAGATGTACTTTCCGTAGATCGCACTGCCTGTTGCACTCAGCTTGCACAAGACAGGCAGCTTAGAGTCCAGATGGTCCAGACGCTCGCACTCTGCTTGCAAAATCACACGCAAAGTGTGCGATCAAGACGCACATCCCCCTTGGGCTTACGTAGTGAAACGGTGGAGGAAATCAGAAGTAGGCGACCCCGTGCCATACCATTGCATGCCATTGTCCATGTCCATGTCCCCGTTCAAGTCCAAGTCCACACGCCCGTATCCATTTCTATATTATGCTAATCTACGTATGTGTGTATGCTACTGCTATGTTGTCATCATGTGACGAGTCACATCTCTCTCCATTCTCAACCAGCCCAGCAGCCAAACAAAATCTGCCAACTAACTCAACGCCAACCCAAAGCTACCCAAAGCCACCCACATCCACACAAACACTGGCGACTGACCAACACAGACCGAGAAAACAGCAATCCTTTGTTCCCCCTCCTCTTTTCGCTTTGTTTCCTGCCTTATTGTCGTGGTATGTGCTTGTACATACGGCCTTTTCCCTGGCCTGGCCCAGCCTGATTTGCCCGGTTTTGCTTTCTCCTGACTCTAAGGCCCTTCTTGTACACCTTTTATATTCTTCTCCACTAGCGCGAATCTTCGCCGATCCGACTCCCATTCACTCCCTACCCAGCCTAACCCAGCCCATGCTTTGGTCTTGATCTTAATTCTAGGTTTATCCTTGCAGCGACGGCGATGGAGGGGGCGATTCATGACAGTGGATGTCTACTTCGCCCGCAATGACATCACCGGCTCCTGGCTCTTCGCCCGATGCGTTAATTGCTGTAATGGCAGCATCTATAAGGCTTTGCTGACTTGGCGGGGTTTGGGGCACCGACAGTGCCAGGGACTCAGAGGCTTTGGGTGGTTTCATCATTGATGAAGTCAGAGTTCCAGTTGTGGTAGGCGTAGGCGTAAAAGCAGATACGGAAGCAGCGGCAGGAGCAGTGGATGCGGAAGCAACAGAGTCAGTAATATCCGTATTAGTAGGTACATCCTTATACACAAGTTCTCCTTTATCATCCGCCACGGCGTCAGAACTCTCGATCTTTGGGGTCAGGGAGTGTATGGTTGCACCCTCTGCCTTTGATTCCTGCTCGTTAGAGGCCTTTTGCTGGCTGTCAGCCTCTCCGTAA
This sequence comes from Ceratocystis destructans, assembly GCA_038407095.1. Lineage (NCBI taxonomy): Eukaryota > Fungi > Ascomycota > Sordariomycetes > Microascales > Ceratocystidaceae > Ceratocystis > Ceratocystis destructans. Next base: position 25,035 of record JAXASZ010001029.1, read on the forward strand.
AGCGGCTCGGCTTCAGCCTTGATTCCTGACGCATGGTGCTGGCCTAGAGAAAACGCCTCGGACAAGTTGATAGCTATGAATGACTTGGGAAGTTTAACCCTGAAGACTCTTTAGCAACCAAACCAATCACCTTTAGGAAGCAAAACAGACTTCAATATACTTACTGGTTAAATTTGGCACGCAGCGTCTTGATGACTTCCTGCCAGTCAGCATGTGGCGTTAAGCTGCGCCGTGGTGCACAGCTGATGCAGTGTTTACTATCAAGCTGCACGTCCAGCGGATCCAGCACATGACATCCAGGGCTTATGGAGATGCGGATGCTGTAGGCAAACTGTGGCGCTTCGTCCACAACGGCTGGCTCATGCATGGCAGATGTAGCTGCAGCAATGTCATCTGTCTGTGTAGAAGATGGAGGCGTAGCTACAGCATCGGTCGGGGCGGGGGTTGGGGTCAGGGTTGTAGTGGAAGAAGCACCCTGTTGGGAAGCAGTACTCTCGGCTGCGGTGGTAGAAGCTAGTGATGTATGTGAAGGCACGTGCTTTGGTTGCTTGCGCACAATCTCTGACTCGTACAGCTCGAAAGAAATCTGTGAAAGATAGTCTAATTCTGGGATGCTGCTGCGATTGATTTTAGTCTCGATACCGCCTTCTAAAATACAATTTAGCAGCGTGTAGATATGTGATTCCTTGGTAAAGTAGAAGAACGATTTGGCGTCATCGGATGCCTGCATCTCTTCTAAATCTTGGACAATCTCTTTGAGTAGAGGCAAAGAGGTCAACAGGCCAATTTCCAACTTTTCAGCATTGGAAATTCCGTATTCCTGTGGACAGATGAAATCGAACAGTACCTTGGCGAGATGGTAGAGCTCGCGCAGCGGCTCAAACTCCACTCCGACTTTGGCCTTGTTCTGGGTGTTGCCTTCCTCGATGTAAAAGTACTGCTCGGGAGGTGGTTGGCGAGGGGGAACTGCCTCGCCGAAGTGCCGCAGGTTGTTGAAGATGTTGCGTTTAAAAATACGACGCACGCCTTGCTGGGCCTTGTTCCGCCTTTCTTCCTCTTCCTTCTCTTTTTCCTTGACCTTTTCCTTCTCCTTCTCTTGCCTAGCACGCTCTTGTTCCTGGGTTTCTTTTTCCCGGTCTAGAGATACCATGTTGTACTCCTCCTCTAGCATTTGCTGGCTGGGCTTGAATACCCACTCCAAGAAAGTTCGATTGTGGAGCGCGTCAAACTTCATGGTATCATACAATTCTGATATCTTGCTAGGGTCAACCTTCTCATTGTCGCAGAACTCAATGAACAGCTTCTCCCACCGCTCCTTAAAGAGATCTGCGTCTTCACCACAGCACCACCGGAAATTGACATTCTTCTGGTCATTCTTAGTTGTCGAATTCGAAGGAGCCGGAATGCCCTGTGATGTCGGTGTCGAGAAGCCATGTGTCGAGGGCGGGGTGCTAGACTGGCTTCCGTGAGCCGATGAACTCCCTTCAGTGTCCTTGGCGCCACAGGATGACGTTGTAGAATTTGTGAAATAGTTATTTACCGTGGTGCTGCTTCCATTGCCACCACTAGTGTTACTAGAGTTCATGGATTTCAGACGCTCGTAGTTGTAGTGCATAACCTTTCTGTGAAATTTCATCAGAGAAACTACACGCTTTTGGACATCCGAGGGTTCGGGAAACTTGGGAGGCCAAGCAAACTGCGGAGGCCGCTCATTTCCCTCACGCAAAAGGCCTTTGAGTTTCTTTTTGACCTTGTCCATCTCGTCTTTCGCGGCATTGGAGTCATCCAGTAGGTCTTTGCGAATAGTAATAATACCTTCGGGAAGTTTTTGCTGACCCAGGAAAGCACCCGCCCAAATCTGTGCACTAGTAGTGACTCGACGCTCCGAGCTGCTGTAAATATGAACTTCATCAAGAACCTCACGATTCAACAGAGCAAGATCGTTGTGCATGTTGGAACCAAGCTCTTGTGCTTGATAGCGGGCTGAGTGTGTAGGCTCGCCACCCCATTTAACTATCAACTGCAGCTTGTCAAGAACAAGGCCATCCTCGGCAGCAGTAATACGAGACATAGTAACGCCGGAAAGTGAGTCTTGCCGGTGAGCTCTGCGTTCAGGGCCCCGAACCACTGCAGCTGGCACGAGTGTGGGGTGTGACTTTGAAGGGGAAACAGTAGTAGCAGGTATTGGGCCGAAATCATTGGCAACGCCCTCTTTAATTATTGAAGGGGTTTCAGGCAAAGGACTGGCCGGAGTTGAGTCAGTTTTCTTTTTACGGAACATAGGCTTAATTTGAACCTTAGTTCCTGGCCAAGGTCCCTTTTTAATTAAGACAGTCTGTAAGAGCTTTAGTTTGGCTTGATCTTCAACGCCCTGCACCATAGCACGATCTACAGCGTGGCGCACACTGGAGAGTGCTGCTTCTCCAATAAGAAGAACCTCTTCCTGGTGGCCCTTTAGAAGATCAATGAAGGGCTCTGTGTGGAATGTAAATTTGTATTTTTGCTTGGGCGTACGATCCGCATGGCGGATAACCGAAACCATGCCCTTAAGCTTCCAGGGACTTTTAACAGGCGCAGCGGGGGGTAGAGTTGTATCTTCAGTAGTCTCCCCATCTACGCACTCACCTTCGGCATGGGGGGAGACAGCAGAATGGCAGGTAGATGACGCTCTAGTCTCTTCTATGCTAACGCCCTTGACGGACTTTATAGATGCTGAGGAATCCGCAACTGTAGCGGGCATAGAGCCGCTGCGATGGGTAGACTCGGATTGCGAGTTGGACTTTTCACCAGAGGCAATACTACCGGCATTATCGCTAGAAGCCACGGCAGAGTCCCGATCCTTGCCACTGATACTATAAGCGCGACTTCTTGCGCTAGGGTCGGATGAGACGGTAGGAACAGAACCAGCTCTACGAATGCGCTCTTTGATAAACAGTTCCTTCATGATGGTAGAGCAATGATCGTAGTAGTCGTCATTGTCTTTGACAAAGCTCCAACCATTGACATCAATAACAAAGCTCTTGCCAGAAGCACGAAGCAAGTCGAACCCACAAACCCGCTGGCCAAAAATGCGTGAAATCTTGCTAGCCATTTCCTTTTCCTCGCTGGTAAGAGGCGTGACGTAGCGGATTTCCTTGCCGTGAGTGTTACGACGGACAATGCCATCAACAACGGGCGACTTGCGAGTTTCCGCATGACAATAGGTAGGGCCAACGGTGTAGGCTTTAACGTCCTCGGCATTATCAACCTTGGTGAACCTTTCGTAGATGTAGCTACTGTATGGCTCGGTAATAGCTCTCGGGGTGTTGAGTCCGGGGATATACTCAGAACTTTTATTGCCGATCTTGCGAAACAGCTTGCGGGCGCCACCTCCAACAGAACTGTGGTAGTATATGATGATGTTATGATCTTCTCCACTGGTTGGCTTCTCAACAAACGGCTTGTACAAAACAACACCATCAACGCTGATAGCATCGCCATTATCAATAAGCTCGACATTGGTCGGAGGTGGGGTCACCTCGGATTCCTTGGGTTCGATGACTATTCCTGAGGTCTCTTTAATCTGCTTGCGAAGTTCAGGAGTCAAAATCGTGCCGCCCCCGTCGCGGGTGACTTCAACGCGAGAAGGGGTGGGTACACCGACTTTGTTAAGAAGCTGAAGGCAAAGCCGGCGATCCCACAAGAGCTTTTGCATAGGGACATCATTGACGCAGAATGGCTTTCGAAGCTTAACATAGGCAATTGCTTTATCCAGGGGAAAGCCATCAGAATAGAAACAAATAAGATAATCGCTGTAATAATGGAGGGAGGAGATTTAGTTAGAAGCTGATTTAGAGTTGCGGCGATACAAATACCCCAACTGGGAGGAAACAAAGCTTACCACAGCGGCCAATTTTCAACGTCTATGTCTAGCAATTAGCGTGTGCACGTCATCGGTAGGAGTAGGAAAATACAAACCCTCATCAAGAATAGTTTTGTCCCCGAAAACAATGATATCAAACTCGCGATTCGAAATCAGCCGATTAAGAATATTGCGACTAGGCTTGCTCCGGGCCTTAACATCCAAAGCACACACACCAATAGTGCCCCAAGCCGCGGGTTTTAACTCCTCTTTTTGGTGTGGCCGGTCACTGCTGGGGCTATGGCTGCTCGCACTAGTGCTTGCACTAAAGCGGCGATTAGCGCGGCTGCGTTCCCGGCCAGAGCCCGGCTGACGAATGTTGATCTCGAGTCTTTGGTTAGAAGCGCGCTTCCCAACAACGTCATGACCGGCGATATGGTTCTGAGCTGTGATTGCAGCAGCGCTAGTTCCGGGCGGGGCCGTTCTAATTCCCGAATCGGAGCCGTTGGCAGAGGCTGCAGAACTAGGGATGCCCCGGGCCGAAGCTAGTGAGTAGATAGACGAGATTGATGCGCGCTTAGTGGAAAACTCGGACAATGAAGCGCGAGAGGCTGGTGGAGCATCGGAAGGTTCAGGCATGGCGGAAGCCAGCGGGGGGGTGAGCGGCGGAGGCGGCAAGCTGGTATTAGCACCGGTGGTGTTGATAGTAGCCAATGGGGTAGGGTCAATGGCTGCTGGAGCTAATGAGGGAGAGGCGGTGGTTTTTTCGATGCTGGTTAGAATGCCAGAGGATAGTGGCAGCTCCAATGACGATTGCTGTTGATCGACGGAGATGGAATTAGCAATGGATGACGGGCCAACAGTAGCAGAAGCGGAGGTACTGGAGACAACAGCACCGGAGATGGCAGGGTCAAAAACAGCAGAGTCAGCAGTAGCAATTGGAGAAACAGAAGATGAAGCTGCGGCAAACGAGTCCGTATTAAAGTGAGGGGCAGATGAAAAGTCTTCGCGCTGCGTTTTCTTGGTTCTTGCCTCATGCAAAAATACTGCGGGTTCCGCGACAGCAGTAGCAGTAGCAGTAGCAGTAGCAGTAGTAGCGGCAGTAACTTCGGGAAGTAGACTTTGATTGTCTGTATCGGGCAATGACTCTTTTGCGTCTTCGAAGTGGTCTAGCTCGTTCTCAATCTCAGTTTCTGACTCCATTTCAGGCTCCATTTCAGGTTCGGCAGTTTCCTTTTGGTGCTCCATTGGGTGCTGCAGCTGGGGTTCCTTCCCACCCTGGCTCGCTCTTTCTTGTCCTGGGATGATCGCTCCTTCTGGGCTGCTTCCTCCTGTTGGTCGCTCTGCTGCGGCGCTGCCTCCCACGAAAGCGGGTAGCTGCTGGTCTTGCGGATGCGAACCTTCCTCCATTGAAACGTGAAGCCAGGCGGCTGGTTGGCTAGACGGATATCACGAAGAGTGGCTTCTCGGCTTATGTAAGCGCAGAAGCGTGAAGATATAACGTAAATATTAGAAGCAGCTTATTATCGGCGGCGGTTGGAGCGCTCGGCCACAACTTTTCGATGGTTGAAATTTTCGCTTTATTAGTTGTAGCCAGACATATGCTGTAACAATAGTGGCAGTTACACGTAGGAATGACAGTTGCTTTGTGTGAGTCGTATGGTGTGAGGTGGGACTTGCCACTTATCACTGTAGTTAAAACTGCGATTTAGAGTGTGCCACGTTGATTCCCGCGATTGGTGATCGTCAGTCGATTAATTCATGTGGATAGGATGGCCAAGAGAAGCCAATTCCGAGGGTCAATGAAAAAAAGAAATATGAGAAGATGACTTGATATGTTATCGTGAAAAGGAGGAAGAATTCAATAGTAGGGAGCAAGAATAAGAAAGGGCGGCCATGGCATGAGCTTTGCCCCATCAGCCTTAGTTTCAGCTTGCCTCAACTCACAGGCTTTCCTAATTTTTTTCTCGACACCAGACTGATTTAGCTAGATTCGAAGGGGACAAAAGGCCAGAAACAAGCTAAACCATCTTAGCCTCTAGCGGTGTGAGGATTGAGTTATTAGGGGATTTGCCTACTCTATGCTGTGGGGTAGGACTCCGGGATGCTGCAGCTGGGAGGCGCTGTATTGTCACACTCCGCTTTATTGAAGTCCAGCGAAGAGAAGGAGGTTTTGGTTTGCAGATTTTCTTCTCCTGTGTGTTGTAGTTTAGGCGTCTCTATTATCATTATCGTTCGGAACGCCCTAATATGGCTAGCCTAGTGTGCTCAAAGCAACAGGAGAGCCAGATCAAAAAATTACATCTCATAGTATTTGCCCATTCACCCATGAGAATCAAATTTTGAAGGCACCAAGCTTATTTTCGCCTCATTTCACATCCTTTGGCAAGCATGTGAGCTCATCGTTGAACATGCAGACCATTAGCAAATTAGCAAGGCAAGACAAGTACGCAACCACCGATTCACTAGGATCTTGACCAGGATTACACCACAACTTGTCTTATCTTGATTTCTCGCACTCCCTTCCTCCCTCTTCGGTCACAATTACCAGTCCCTAAATTTTCTCTAGCAACTTTTTCACGCACTCAGTGCAACCAAATTGTATGAAGGGGGGTTGTCTTTCATAGATAGCCAGGTGTCTCGTGCTCTGTTTCTGCTTTTGTGTGTACATGTCGTTGAGAATGCAAGCGCCGCAAGCTCCACTTGGAAACGCCATATTACGCCACATCATGCAAGGATTTATCTTATCGCCTTATCAGCAGCCCCACCTTCTTCATTGGGAGAGCAAGACCCAGAAAAATTTCTGGCAAGGCTGAAGAGGCTCGAAAAAAAAAAAGTTTGATTTTTTAAGACAAACCAGCGACTATTGGTGGTTAATGTCTACGCTCTCTGTTTGACTGCTACAATCGAAATTAGACAGGTCCTGTCGCTCGCATAGCAAAGAGAATGCCGCATTCGCAAATTGAAGGGCCGCTGGTCAAGCGCCAGAAGCGCACCGAAGTGGCCAAGACCGGCTCGGCCACTCAGCGGTCGTCGGCCATCTTTGCACCATTCCGAGTAGGTAATTCCTACATATAAAGTCGCAAGCTTTTCTAGATTCACTCGCTAACACTGTGCCTTGTCCCTTGCCTCAGACCGTCGGCCTTGTCTCCCCTACTGCTGTACCCTTCACATCCGTTCCCCTCGGGAAAACTACATTTCAGATCACCACCTCCATCGGTCGAAGCCTACAAACTTACGACCTGAAGCGCGGCCTAAATCTTGTCTTTATTTCTCGGCCTCAGACAGCTGCAAATATCACGTCTACACTCGCATGGAAGCAAAAGGTATTTGCCGCATGGGGTGACCCTCGTCAGAATGAGCCGCAGGGCTTGTGGGTCTTCCAGCGTGGCCGGAAAGTCGATGAGCTAGCACTACCGCATAATCTAGACGAGCCTATTACGCAGATCCTAGTGTTTGGCCAGTGGATTGTCGGCTGCGGCCTTACCCGCATCGAGGTCTGGAAATCAGCAACCCTGGACCACTACACAACTCTACATTTGACGGCGACGAACAAGGGTGACAACGAAATTACCGGCGGCATCACCAACATGCCCACTTACCTCAACAAGATTTTCGTTGGTCGTAAGAATGGCTGGGTCGAAATCTGGAACATTAGCACCGGAAAGCTTATCTACACCATTGTCCCGCCCTCGGCTGAGCTGGGTGCCGTCATCTGCATGCGCCCAACGCCTGCTCTCTCCATGCTTGCCATCGCCTTTGAGGCAGGGCCTTTAATTGTGCAGGATGTCCTTGTTGATAAAACCGTGATCCAGCTTATCGCTGGCACCCCCGAAGTTCCAGTGTCATCTATTTCGTTCCGCACTGACGGTGCCGGTGCTGGCTTAGAGGGTCGCGACGATGGAGTTATGGCCACTTCTAGTCTAGTGAGTGGCGATGTGACATTTTGGGATCTCAACAAGGGCGGTCGTATCATGGGCGTGCTGCGTAGTGCTCACAACCCGCCTACCAGCGATGGCAAGCTAGTCCGCGGCGGCATTGGCAAAATTGATTTCCTATCAGGTCAGCCTGTTATTATTACCAGCGGCCGCGACAACTCTCTCAAGTCTTGGATATTCGATGAAGAGCCGTTCTCCCCTATTCCCAGAATTCTACACTCACGTAGCGGCCATGCCGCTCCAGTGACATGCCTGCATTTCCTGCCGTCGGACTTTGACGGCAGCGAGGCTGGCAACAAGTGGCTTCTCAGTGGTGGCAAAGACCGTAGTCTATGGGGCTGGAGTCTGCGGCGCGATGGCCAGAGCACAGAGATTAGTCAGGGCAACATCCGCAAAAAGGCCAAAAAGTACGGCATTCTCTCAACAAGCGCGCTGTCACACGGGCCCACGACATCTCTAGAGGACATCAAAGCACCAGAAATCACATGCATTGCCACATCACTGAACCGCGATGGTGGCATGGGTGCGGTTCCCGGCAAGCAAGCCATCTGGCAGAAGACAATGCAAAAGGGCCAAAAGAAGACAGTACAGGATGCTGAGATCAGTGGCATGACGGGATGGGAAAGTGTAGTGACGGGCCACAAAGGTGACTCCTTTGCACGCACGTGGTTTTGGGGTCGCAAGCGCGCCGGCCGCTGGATGTTGCCCACCGGCGACAGTACCAACGTGTCAACAGTGGCCATAAGCTCGTGTGGTAGCTTTGCATTGGTCGGTTCTGAGGGCGGATGTGTCGATATGTACAACCTGCAAAGTGGCCAATACCGACAACGCTTCCCATCAAAACTATCCCCAGCACAGGCAAGACAGCTCAAGATGCAGCAGCTGCGCCAGGCCGACAGCGTAGTACAGTTCTCCACCAAACTAGCATCCGCATCCTTCCCACCTGGCACCGGGAAACACACCAAGGCCGTCACAGGAATTGTGGTGGACTCGCTCAACAAGCACATAATCACATGCTCTCTAGACGGTACAGTCAAGTTCTGGGATTTCTTGACTGGAAATCTGCTGTATCAGATCGACTGGACTAAGTCGGTAGAAGTCACAGCCTGTCGATATCATGCAGCCAACGACCTCCTAGCTGTATCGTGTAGTGACAACTCCATTCGGGTCATTGACCTCGAAACCCGCCGCACTATCCGAGAGTTTTGGGGCAGTCAGGGCGCTATCCTAGATTTTTGCTTTTCCAATGACGGCCGTTGGATCATTGCTTCAGGCAGCGACAAGATTGTGCGTGTGTATGACTTGTCGACCGGGCACCTCATTGATGCCATCCGGCTGGAGAAGCAGTGTACGGCGCTAGCCATGTCAGCCACAGGGGAATATCTTGCAACATCAATTGACGGCGAAATGGGCGTCAACATTTGGACTAACAAAAGCCTATTCCGCCACGTTGCTACACGTCAGATTTCGGAGGAGGAGATTGCCATTATGGAGGCTCCGTCAGCATCTGGCGAAGGCAATGCCCCACTCTTAGAGGCTGCGCTTGAGGACAGGGCAGATGTTGATGCTGATGCTTCTGCTTCGGGAGTGGTGGTGCCGGCTGTCGACCAGCTCAGCGCCGACATGATGACTCTGAGTCTGGTACCTAAGGCTAGATGGCAGACTTTGCTGCATCTGGACCTCATTAAGCAACGTAATAAGCCCAAGGAGGCCCCCAAGGTGCCTGAGGCAGCACCATTCTTTCTGCCTTCAGTTGGGTCGAATGACAAGGCTTTAGCGGCCAACTTGAATGATAAAGACGGGACAACGACCGAATCGCGCATCACCAAACTTGAGCGCATGCGTGCAGAAGAGGCTTTCACTGAGAGGCTTTTGAATGGAGGAGCGACGGGAAATTGTAAGTTCAAACTATCTTGTAGCTACCCATGCTTTTGGCCCTGTTTCCGCTACTAACAGGTGTTACAGACACCGACTTTATTGAATATCTCCAATCCCTCCCGCCCTCGACGGCTGACTTTGAGCTCCGCTCACTTTCGTCTGGCTCTTCTGGCTCTTCCGGCAACGAACTACTACACTTTATCCGAGCGCTTACTCAACGGCTTCAAGCACGCCGTGACTACGAGCTAATGCAGGCATGGATGGCTGTATTCCTCCGGCACCATTCTGATAGCGTCATAGAGAGTCCCGAGCTTCTAGACGCCCTGGGTGAGTGGAAAACAAACCAGGAGAAAGAAAGCGCGCGTTTGGATGAGCTAGTCGGCTATTGCAGTGGAGTAGTGGGCTTTTTGAGAAGCCCTCGCACGTAGGAGAAAATGGAGATTGATAAAGTAGAGGAAGAGGGGAAATTGCACATATGTAATTTTGCGTTGTTCTTTGTTCTTGGGCATTTGCTATGCTTTTCTTGGTATAACTTTTAGGAAAAAACTTATTTACACTCAAGACTTGCGATGGGAGGAGTATGGTGATGACGTTCCTGAGCACTTATAGCCCTGCCTTGTTAGGGTATGATTAGGGTTGTACTCTTACTTCAGGAATGTATCTAGGTACCCCTGAGAGGTGAGGACTTCCACAGGTAGAGAAACACTAATCTGCCTTTGGCATTTTCGTGATCCCAAGACCTAGAAATGATTGTACTATAGTAAACTATATCTAGGTGGCTTGTATTCTTCTCCTTTATTTTCACTTTTCTCTCTTTATTCTGATTATTTTCTCCTGTTAAAGCTTCCAATTACGTTGGTTTGTTCGGGCCTTCACCTAATTCGTCATCCAGCTTGACTTGGGCTAAGAGACGATACTGCGAAAAGGCTGCTAGTATCACTACTCAGCCTTGCTGGTCGCCTCTTCTCGTTTCACTCAATATCCACCCGCATTTTGCAATGGCACCCCGACAAACGACTACTGGCTACGAGCGCCTCGCACAGGCTGACCAACATAGCGACTCCGAAGAGGAAGACTTTCTAGCTCAGAGCTTTGCCTCACTTCAACATGCCACCACAACCAATCGTTACACATCGCAGCCTGCTCCCCGAGGAGCTGCGTCAAATGTAACATCGCCCCGTCGAGGCGCTGCCCACGCCCGTTCACATCGCCGTCATGGCAGCAGCGGCGCGGGGGTTGACCTCAAGGCCATGAACGCACGGCTTGAGCGTTGGGCTGACGAAATCGCCGCGCGTTTCAAAGGCTCACATCGAAATCGACCAGGTGAAGAGCAGCGTCTTGAGATTCACCACTCCGTTTTCCAGGCCCCAGAGGGCGTTGTCCCTATTACGCCCGACAAACTGGCCGAGGTACAGCCAGTCATGAAGCAGGATGAGTTTGAGGCTATTGTCAACAGTGTGCGGCGCGCCATTGATCGCAACGTGCATCCCCTCATGATCTCCCAGGGCAGCTCAGGCTCATATTTTGCCCGGAATCCTGATGGAAAGGTGGTGGGAGTCTTCAAGCCCAAGGATGAGGAGCCGTATGCTGCCGGCAACCCGAAATGGAACAAATGGATCCATCGGAATCTATTCCCGTGCTTCTTTGGCCGAGCCTGGTATGTTTTAGGCCTCTGACTTGAAATTCTCGTGTTCATTCTGCTAACTATCCTTTTTTTTTTTTTTTTCTTTAGTCTCATCCCCAATCTCTCCTATGTTTCCGAAGCCGCTGCCTATACCCTTGACTGCCAGCTCCGAACTCACATGGTCCCCTATACTGATGTCGTCTATCTATCATCCAAGTCCTTCCACTATCCCTTCTGGGACCGCCACAGCTTTTATCGCAAGAAGAAACCGCTGCCTGAGAAGCCCGGCAGTTTTCAGGTTTTTCTTAAAGGCTTCAAAGACGCCAACATCTTTCTGCGTGAGAATCCATGGCCCGATCAGTACTGGTCCGGCTTTCGCACCCGAGACGGCATGCGCAGGTCTCAAACACCGCGGTGGACCGACTCCTGCCGACCGTCAGGGAGCAGGCAGCTGGAGGAACAGGCTGAGAGTCAAGATATAGACCCTGAGAGCCAACCATTAGGTCCCGATAATTTTAGATGGACCGATGCTCTCAAACAATCGTTTCGTGAAGAACTGGAGAAGCTAGTCATCCTGGATTATATCATGCGTAACACGGACAGAGGCCTTGACAATTGGATGGTCAAAGTCGACTGGTCTACCCAACAAGTCAGCATACAATCTGAGCCTATGAACTTTAACATTGCCTCTGACTCGGAAGATGACAACCAAGATGAAGACGGGAATGAAGCAACACCTGGGCCTCGCCCAGCCGACCCATCAAGAATCAAAAACCCGTCAACACAACGTGCATCCAACCCCTACAAGGCACAAAACCCAATGGAGGCTGATGCCACACCCTCTGAAACCCCTAAAATTACTATTGGTGCCATCGACAACTCTTTATCATGGCCGTGGAAACACCCTGATGCCTGGCGAAGCTTTCCATTTGGCTGGCTTTTCCTTCCTGTCGACCTGATTGGCCGGCCGTTCTCACAAAAGACACGCGATCATTTCTTACCGCTGCTCACGTCAACGCACTGGTGGAGTCAGACGCAGTATGCCCTGCGAAAGGTATTCCAGATGGATGAAGACTTCCAGGAACGCATGTTCGCTAAGCAAATGGCCGTTATGAAAGGCCAGGCATGGAACGTTGTCGAAACGCTCAAGACGCTTGATCATGGTCCACTGGAACTCACAAGACGCGCCAAGGTCTGTGTTTGGGATGACCTGGTCGATGTGCCTGTAGCAGTGCCCATGCGCTCTACGTCATCCGAGATTCACCGCCGTCAGAAAAGTGCCGGGCTCGATGATTTTGATATTAGCGGTGCTCGCCCCGAGCCTGATCTTCTAGGTCTGGGCTCGCCTGGTGAGATGCCTAACCCTGGTCGCTTTGAGCTGGCCACCTCACCACCACCGTCTACTAGCTCACTACATACAGACCAACAACAGCAGCAGCAATCCACTGTACCAAACTATACACGATACGGCCCACAGCCATATCAGGCACGACTGAACATGTACTCTCCAGACCGTCACGGCTCCTCCTCTTCCACAGCACCACCGCCGCCGTCGGCATCAACAGCAGCTCCCCCAGCATCCGCTAGGGCGAACTCACACCAACGTCGCTACTCGTATGCCACAGCAGCCACACGCAAGACCACTAATAGCATCGCCCATCAGTTATATGGTGGTCTAGATGGCTATGAAGATGATGATATTGAAGGCGACCTTGGTTATGCGGCGGCACAAGGAATGGAGGGCCAGATGCGTAAGGTGATAGTCGAGAGGCTGGAGCCTGTGAAGAGCCGGAATCCAGTGTTTACGTGGTGCTGAGAGACAGGGGGATGACAGCCCAAAGGTGACCAAAGAAGGAGGTGAGACCGAGAGGGGGTATAGTAGGAGATGAAGTGATGTGGAACGCAATGCATATCTTACGGCGTACGCATAATGGAAACATGCATTTTCTTATGTTTTAGGGTTCCCTTTGCGTTCCTTTTTATGATTCTTTAAATTCATGCATTTTCGCAGTGCGGAAAGACGAACAACAGAGCAATTGTACTCTGGATTGATAGATCCATAGACGAAATGTACACGGCAAACTCCAAGCCTGCCTTATCGCCATGTCACCCACTCCTATTCGTACTCTGAAGCCTCTATGTTCTATACCTATTCCATTTAACGGCTGCCTACTCTTTTTCCTCAAAAAATGATGGTGTGTTGTGGATGGGAACGACTTGGACGATGCTCTTGTAGCTTTTTGGAGTCTTGTGACTTTTCAGTTGGGGCTCACAGGGTTGGTTACTTGATACTTACGGTCTACGAGGGAGGACTACGTATAGACTAGTCTAACAGGCTGCCGGCCTTCGGCACGTGGAGTCGTATCCTATGGAGCACGGCAGTTTATTTCCTTTCGTATTCACGGCTATTGATTGCTGCATTGTATATATGATTATGGAATATTCACATTTTTGCTGGTGGCCGAGAGTAGGACTTGCATTTATGTTTTAGGAGAGAGATGTACATGTGCTTCCAAGCTAGCTTGTAACTTGCATTTATCCTTTAGTCTTTGCAGACGAAAAGAAAAAAAGAACAGAACGGGACGGAACAGAGCATGTAACTTCCAAACAAAACCGAGCACATCACATCTCTCCGTGCTAGCCCGTCCTCTGTCATGTGTCTACTGGATATGTCCTCCATTTCGGAACCAGTTTCTCTGCTAGATATATTTTCCAGGGAGCTTCTTCGCAAAGCTCCTTGTCGGCTTCACGGCATTCCAATAGGTAGTCGAAGTCCTCTAGCTTGCCACAGTTCGGCTCTTGGCATTTTGTCTCGGCGCTTTGGTGGTTGAACCTAAGGTAATAGATACTACTCTGTCTAAAACGGAGCACGCTGTCAAGCTCCGGTAGCGGAGCCTCAGTATAGCCTTTCCATCTATCCCACATTGAATAGATTTGGGAGTTCCGGTGTCCCTCCAAGGTGATCAGTCCTCGGGCAGCCGGGTCTTTCTTGAAATCAGCTATGAATACATCGTTTTAGAAGCTCCTCCCCACCACCAGAGATATCGTCCCCTCGGGAACCAGCAAATCCATGTTCTTTCACCCTCTTTAGGCGGCTAGTCTTCGATACTTCGGGCATCGTCTACGAAAGATATCTTAAGCTTGAGTCTCTTTGCATCTTGATTTGATTTGAATATAGTGAATATCTCTGCTTCTTTGCATTCGTAGCCGCTGATTTTTGCTGGCTTAATAATGCTTGATAACATCAGTTTTGGCGCAGCGAAGGACGGTTGGCGCAATGGTAGCGCGCAGCTCTCCTAACTCTTTCATGCTCGTCTTTAATTGGCTACGTGTGATATGATCCGTGGGCCAATTGAAGAAGCCCTATGTCTGGGGTGGTAAAGCTGAGGCTGTGGGTTCGAGTCCCACATCGTTCGTTCGGGATTACTTTTTGTAGGGCCAGCATGGCCCCCAATGTATTTTTTTATATCTTATATTAGAACAGCCCAAGTTCTGAAGGTGCTGCAACGACCACGCCTTCGGTCAAAGTCTGACGGAAAGCCTCTTTGACTGCTGACTGCCCGGAAGAGGTGGCGGAGGACGACATCCTCATAGCCTTGCCGTCGTATTGCTGTGGAAAACCAGTAGGTAGACGTTAAATAATACAAACAAACAAAATCCTCGTAGCCTCTTCCGTCCAGAACATTCTGTCTGTCGTATTGCTGTGGAAAATCAGTAAATAGGCGTTAAATGGCACAAGCAAACTAGTAGCCTGTTCTACATAACTTACTTCAGTATGCTTGCAGTATGATGTGTAGTTTGTCACAACGAACATGAAGTGAAAGCAAATATAGCAAGTAGCAAGTAAAATAATAGTCTACCAAGAAAAACAACAACAAAGGGAACTAATCTCAAATTGCCTGTTTGTAATCATGAAAGATGGCGAGGATGAGGAATAAAAGCTCAAAGGATATGCTTTTCTACGCTACCTAGCCGATGTTATACTCCACCGTACCATCTATCTATAGGCTATGGCGGGTTCATCCTGGTCCATATGGCCCAGTTAGAGCCACTTAATTCATGTTTCTCAGTACGTAAAGCTGCATGACAATCATGGCTGTAACTGGCACCAGTACAGAGGCGGCGACGGCAAAGATGCGCATATGGAACTTGGCAATACGCTTCCATGCAGCAGCGCCAACCGACTTCCACGCAGCTACGAGTGAGACAAAGCCCGTCTCAGTGACGCGGCCACCCAGCGAGCGGTCAAAGTTGATAATGGCATCCTCCTCGGCAGGCAATAGCGACGCACGAGACCGGGCTAGTAGGACCTCGGTGGGAACAACAATCAGGGCGTACACGATGGCCATGGCGATGTCAAGCAGCAAGAAGCGCGCATCGGGTGTAGGAGTAGCGGGATCCACGCCAGTGGCGGCGGCGACTGCAGCTGCGTGATGAGCAGAGCAGGCGAGCATATGGCTACGCATAAAGGTGTAGCCAGCAACGCACGCATGGGTGGCAGCCCAGTTAAGCACGATAGCACGGGAAGTAGCGCGCATAGTAGGGCCGAAAGCAGGCATACGCTCAAACCACGAGCGTGACGAGCCCGGCGTCATGATAATGTGAACCCAAGTGGCCATGAACTGAGCGACAGCAAGCGAACCGACCAGTGAGCAAAATGGCTTGAAGGCAGCAGGCAGCAGGAGCATTAACGAGCACGTCACGAGACTAAGCACGAGGTTGGACAAAGTCATGCACACAAAGCCGCGGAAGCAAGCACGGAAGCCACCAAAGGTCTTGAGGTGGCGTGCAGTACGACAGACATTAGTAGTGATAGGCTTGGTATCAAATAGAGGAGCAGAGGGATCCTTCGTAATCACATCACTTTCAGTCTTAATAGGAAGAGAGGGCAGGCGAGAGTAGGTCGGGGCCGCCTCATCCTCAATCATGGCAAGTGTAGCATAGACCCTACTCAGGGTGTAGGTAACCTATAAACAAGGGCAAGGTCAGCGAGTGGGCAATATACAACAACACAGAGGGACGTACCCAGAAAATAACGGGCAGCAAAATTGCGAATTCCAGGCCAAACAGAAGACCGGTCCATTCGGGCAGGGAATCCTTCAGCGAGGCCATGTCGACGTCCACATCGTCGGCAGCACCCAAGCCGCGCTTCACAATGAAGCTGGCGATCTGATGCATGGCGATATAGTATGGAATGAAGATGGGAAGATACGATACGAGCAAGTTTTCGGGATAACGGTTATCGCAGCAGACAAAAATAGATTTAGATCGTAGTAGTTTTCGGGTGACGAGTGAGGAAAATGACAAACAAAGAAGAAGAGTTGTTCGGGTGAGAGGGAAAGAAGGGTATAGAATAGAGCCAGGCAGCCAAAATAAAATGAAAAGCACAGCCCCAGTAAGCCTGAAGCACTAAAGCCCCCGTCTGGCTACAGGTGACAGGCCTAGATTTAGATAGCTTCAGTGGGTAGACATCCTCGCCTCTCAGGGGCTTTAGAGGCCCAGGCTAAAGCCCACAGGTTAAAGTCAGCACTGTGTCTGTTTGATAATCGGAGACTTGGTCAGGCTTGTTAAAGGCCGTGCGTATGTATTCTCTTTCGCACTGTTTTACTACATGCAGAACCGTGAGCATAGCAGTGTCTTGAAGGTCTCAAACTGTTAGCTCTAACAGCTTGCGTCAGCACCACACGCCGGCCAATGCAAAAAAAACAGTGCAAAGCTTGGCTGTGCCATGATCGTAACGAGCGGATTAGTATGGAAGCAGTTAATTGTATTGTATTATTTTACGTCTACCTACTGTTATTTCGCAGGAATACGGCGGACGGCATGGAAGCAGTTAAAGAAAATAAAGCAGCAATAAATAGTAATGAAAAATAGTGAAGAATAATAATCCCATAGCCTCCCTCCCTCCTGTCTTGATGGCGCATTCAACGTCAGGACGCCTGCACCAAGCCATCATCACCCCATATTTTCCATATAACATGTATGCGTTCGATGCATGTATTCGCATTCAATATGCCCATACATTTTCATGCATACACGTAACATGCAATGCAATGTAGCCAGAGAGATGAACTCCTCCTTGTCTGTCTCAATCTCCAACTGGCTCCTCTGCGTCCACATGATCATGACTTGCTCATACATTGCCTTAGTTCATCAATTCCCCGCAATCTGCCACAGTCTTGTCTTGTTTTCCCGCTATTACAGCAGCTATCTACGAGCTAAAAAAAAACAACTAAAAAACACCCAGCAAGACAGTAGGAACAACGGTCACTTCTCCTTCGTTCTTCCCCTTCTTACCCACATAAAATCCTCTCCCGTCTGCCGTGTCGTCCGCTTTCAGCCATCAGTTAGCTTCCTTGTACTTCAGTCTCTTCAGGTCTGGCTTAAACTCTCAATTGTTGGGGTTTGGAGAAACTAAAAAGCAAAGGCTTTAAAAGGACCGGCTTATCTCAGCTTCAAGCCGCCTGATTGGTGATGTTTATTGCTTGTTTTTCGAAGAGCCCGCCACCCTTCTCCACGTAGTACCAATACATAACCCCAAGAAAGAAGAGACCAAAACGCGGGGTAGTTATAAGAGACGAAAGCAAGGCAGCCAAAGCAGGCAATCTTGTGGTGCGGAGTATATATAGCAGGCATACCGTACGAGTCTCTTGTCACTTGTACCTGAAAGCCGGCATGTCCCTGAAAGCTCATGAGTTGCTATTCATGACAAGCCTCGCAACAGGCAATTGCAACATCATAATCCAAGACTTGTCTTTTTGCCCCTTTTGCTCCTTCCTGGCTGCAAAAAGAATATCGAACGACTTTGAACTGCCAGGCGATCCCCAACACGTGATCAGTCCATAGAAATCACCTGCTTAGACCACCCGCCGTGTAACTTTGCTGAGCCAGGTGGGACACAGCTCATGAAAAAAAGACAGGGAAAAAGTTCTAGACATCTCACATCATCCGTCACTTTAGCTCGCTGGCTAGCTAGCCCCCCTCTGTGAAGCTACTCCAAGTGCAACCTTCAGACAACCTCATACCACCTCCCCCTCCCCCAACAAAGTCCACCATCTAGAGGTACCACTCCGCCGGCCTCACTACCATCATGGTACCTGACTACTATGTACCGATGTATTCACGTACCGAAGTACTCCTGTACTGATCATTCCTGCTGACTCTCCAAAACGGCTCGTATGGCGAAAACCAGCAATTACCGTTTTGGCGTTCCTGGCCAAACTTCCGTTTTTACTTCCTTTTTGCTCTTGGGTGCTTGCCCTCTTTCCAACTATGACTCTTCCTACCTTTCTGGCTCCGAATCTCTTTAAAAGCCAGTCTCTTTCCCACTGCTGAGGGTTGAACAGTTTCTCTCTTTCTCTCCTCTTCATCAGCTGTTCTGATTACTACACTCTTCCATCTTCCCAATTCCAATTCCAATTCCAATTCAACCCACATTTCCTCTTGCCCTTTCCTTCTTGTAGCCATTTTCTACCTTCCTACTCCATACTCAACTACCTTCTACACCACTGTGCTAGTTCTCTTCCCCACATTCTCTCCCTCCCCTCCCTCCCCTCCCCTCTCCATTTCAAAAGAAAAACGTTGCCAAAGATGAGTGCGCATAAGTCCTCGGCCGTGGCCGACGAGCCGATTGAAATTCTCTTTGCCTTGCAGTCGGGCTTTGATCTTCTTGACTTTAGCGGAGCCTACGAAGTCTTCACTGAGGCTCTTCATGATCAAGACGACCCTGGTATGTTGCACCAAATCCCTAAAGCCGTTTTCCACCACCTCACAACCTCCGTCTTACATACTAACCCGGCTCTTCACACTTTTCTCTTGCTGTAGACAGTAAAGCCTTTGAATGCACTATCGTTAGTGCGGAACCGCAGGCCGTCTCCAAGCAAGGCGCCCATGTTTCTGCCCAGATCAACTACAAGGAAGCCTACCAGCGCCTGGCCGATTTTGATGTTCTGATCGTTGTCGGCGGTGAGGTTGACAACGTTCTGATGACCAAAGCCGAGCCCATGCCTCTTCTCAGGGCTTATGCCGAGCTCCAGAAGCAGGATACCTCTCGCGAGCGCACTGTTTTGGCCATCTGCACAGGTGCCATGTTCCTAGCTGCTCAGGGTCTGCTTTCTGGCCTAGCTGCTACTATGCACCCTGACCACATGACCAAGTTTGAGCATTTATGCAGCTATGCGGCTGTATGTAATAACGTCGAGCGCACTGAGGTCATGGATGACGAACGATATGTCGTCAACAACCTTCGCTTTGATATCGGCGACGAGGATGAAAATCCTTATATTCGCCGCAAGTCTGATGCTGGACGTCGCGGATCCCATGGCCGGTAAGACCTTTTTTCACCGTCAACTTAAAAAAGGAAGGCTACTAACTGTTATGTTATATAGCAAGGGAAGCATGTCTTTCAAGGGCTCTAACTCCCGCCGGGAGTCTATTGTTCGTCGTGCTGCCATGCGTCTTGGCGGGCTACGTGTCATCACAACCGGTGGCATGAGCGCTGGTGTTGACGCCTCGCTGTACCTAGTCAGTGCTTTAGTTGACGATAGTGCAGCCGAGACCACTGCCAAGGCCATTTCCTGGAACTGGCAGAAGGGCGTTGTAGTTGATGGCCTAGATGTCTAAATGGGGTAAAAACAGCACCCACTCGAAGACGCCTTGGGCCGTCCGTAAGGTCTACCAAGACCAAAGATCCGCTGGCTTTGTGACTGATGTTGACTTGTAACCTTTTTTTTGTATTTTTTTTCTTCCTGTTATTCCTGTGGCCGCGGACCAGAAACTAGTGAACCCCTGAAACTCCCCAGATCTTATATGTCTGTGATGATTTATGAATATAACTTGTTTGTTTTGAAAGTGCTATTAAGTATGAAAAGTACGGCAATAATTGCTACTATAATACAACATGACGTTTCCTCGTTAAGACAAACTGCTTACCACAATGCTGGCGGCCTCCGCTGTATTCCTTTTGTTCCTTTAGACGGAGCCCGCATTTAAGTTGCATAATATGACGCACCCATATTATGTGGCGTCTTAACTCACCTGCCACATCTGCATATCTAGCCTTGCATGTGTGGCGTCAAGAACCATCACCAGGTGGGGGGAAATTTCGCAAGGCCAAGGCTTTGCTGAGGAATTGGAACCTGGAACTATGAGACTTTGGCTGGCTTGAAATTCTGATTTCACTAACGAACAAAAGATCAAAAAACCAACCCTGAAGCCCACAAAGATCAACAACACCCTCACCTCACTTGCACATATTTACAAACGCACAATCCATAATGGCTGCGGTCGTCCGGAAAACCCCAGGCTTCAAGCTGGGTAAGAAGCAATTGTTCTTGTAAGTTGTTCAGGCAGATGGCAAACACAAAACTGCGTATTCCTAGAGCGATAAATACAGGCCAGCTTCGTAGCTGTAAATGCTACCTTTTCTCTCCCAAACGTCCCGAAAAAAGAAAAAAAAAAAAGAAAGCTCGCACAACTAACTCGACCCGCAAACTCTTCGGCAACAGAACCAACCACACTATCGCCATGATTAACCGGCCGAATCAAGCGCCCAACTTTGCAACATTCAAAGTGCCGCTGCGCTTTACCAAGTTTGACCTACGCGACTATCTGTGGAACCTATACAACGTGGAAGTGACCAAAGTGCGGTCCTTCGTAGCACCAGGGCCGATAGTTAACACTTTGACGGAAAACTCGCAGCAGCGCGTACGCATTCACCGTGGCCAAAGCGAAAAGTACATGACGGTTGAGCTGGCACAGCCGTTTGCCTGGCCCTCTCTACCAGGAGATCTAGAGCCATGGAATCACCGCTTGTGGGAAGCGCGCAAGGCATACTCTGAGGAAATTAGCAAGCAGCAAATGGTTACAGCGCGCAACGAGACTATCTCTCCAAGCAAGATCAAGCCCTCAAGCGATCGCCGGCTTCTGGCAAAGCAGGCCGCAGCACTTCTGAAAGGAGATGTCAAATGGTCAAATGGCGAGATCCTAGATGAGAAGTGGGAGACGGTCTTGAAGGCAGCAGAACAGGGCGTACCACTGGAAAAGGTGGATGAACAGACACCGGCTGCTAGCGAGACGACAGAGATTAAGGGTGAGGAGACAGGCCCCAAGGCCTCAGTGTAGAGGGACAGTTGGTACGATGTAGTGGGTTTTCTCTGTAACGATATTAAAACGAGGACGGAGAAGAGATTTTTGTACAATAGCTTATTTATTGGTAGACGTTTAGGGGTGGACCAAAAAAGGGAGCATTATATTTCTGTTTAAAAGAAAGTATTTCTAATATTTCCTGCAGTTTTAATTCTGCTGCGGTTTTTCCATGAGTGACTTCTACCAGGTGAGCCCAAGACGAGAATAAAACTATTAATTTTGAAAACTAAAGAATGACCCAAAGCGGGGCCGAGTTTAACGCTTGTCGGCTCAGAAAGCCGTTCCTTCCTCCACTAGCTTCACCTCGGCTTAAACTGAAATGAAAAAGAGAAAGAGCCGACGAAAAGGACAAACAAGGCAAGAGATTAGGGTACTGTCTAAGCCCAGTCAAAATAACAAGAGACATCCATATAATAAAGGGTTACTTCCTGGCCAGCAGCATATGACGTCTTCTGAAATTTCCTGTGACATTCATTATTAACCAGTATTATTTCTCGGATTTCTCAGATTTCTATTTGTTTGCCCTCTCCTCCAAACTTCTAGTTTAAACTTTTTTTTTGTTTCGTCAAGATTTCCGACTGAACGACTGCTGGTTGGGGCTCTTATCATTTTATCCGTATGATTTTTGGCAACTGGTTTGCCATTATTTTCCCCTCTTAAACTTCACTCTTTTTTTTTCTTCTTTTTTTTTCCTCTCTTTGTAACTTTCTTTCCCTGATCCTGTCTTGCGCTCTTTCTTGCTGCAAAATCTCCTCGTATGCTCAGCTATCTACGCAGCCAGCAGCGTTCAATCTCATATCCCACCTAATATTCCTGGGTCCTGTTACTCCAAATTATTTTGCTTCCTCCGCTTCCCCGGACGTACCTCGCCAAATCCCGACAAGACGACAACAAGAATAAAAGGATCTCGAGTCGCCCCTCCGGGCCCTTCACCCTTCTTCCTCCTCTTATACCGATTCTGCCGCTTTAGTAACTCTTATTCTTGCACTCTTCAATCGAAAAACAACGCCCATCTCATTGAGACATGCCGTCCGTCATACTCAACAGCTCTCTGGCAGAACTGCCGTCAAATACCAATCTCACAAATGATCCGCAGTCTCCACGGCACACTTTGCGGCCAACAGAAACCCCGACTTCAGCTCTAACATCAGCCGCCACAACGCCAGTAGCATCGCGGAAACCACAAAACAAGCACAGCTTTGAATATTTATGGCGGTCGGGAGTCGCCGGTGGCATGGCAGGCTGCGCTGTATGTTTCTTCTCTCCCAAGATATACCGTGCTATCCCCACCTAGCAGCCGGTCCATTCCCTACTAACCAGTTGATTTGATTTACCTTTCTAGGCAAAAACTATTGTCGCTCCGCTTGACCGAGTAAAAATTCTATTCCAGGCAAACAGCCCACAGTTCGCAAAATACGCAGGGTCTTGGGTTGGTGTGGCCAATGCCATGAAGCAAATACACCAACTCGAGGGCCCTAGTGGTTTGTTCCGCGGCCACTCAGCAACACTACTCCGAATTTTTCCCTATGCGGCGATCAAGTTCCTGGCCTACGAGCAGATCCGTGCCATCATTATCACATCGCCCGAAAAGGAGACCCACCTGCGACGCCTCGTCAGCGGCTCGCTAGCTGGTGTAACGTCCGTCTTTTTTACATATCCGCTCGAGCTGATTCGTGTGCGTTTAGCTTTCGAGACCAAACGCGACGGACGTTCCACACTGCGCACCATCTGCCGCCAGATTTACGGCGAATCGATGGCAGGTGTTGGTACCACATCATCGGCGAAATTCAAGTCGGGCATCCCCAATTTCTACCGTGGATTTGCACCAACCTTGATTGGCATGCTGCCGTATGCCGGCGTGTCCTTCCTTACTCATGACACTATGGGCGATATCCTCCGTAGCACACCGCTAGCTCCGTATACAACACTGCCACGGCCTTCTAACGCACCTCCCGAGAACAAGCCGCCACTTCGATCATGGGCCGAACTGCTGTCAGGTGGTATCTCAGGCATGGTATCACAGACGTCAGCGTATCCGCTTGAGGTCATCCGCCGTCGCATGCAGGTTGGCGGGGCGGTCGGCGACGGTCACCGCAGCTCGATTAGTGAGACAGTGGCAGTGATTCTTAAGGAGCGCGGATTCCGAGGTTTCTTTGTCGGCCTGACAATTGGATACGTGAAGGTAGTACCAATGGTGGCCGTAAGCTTCTACACATACGAACGGTTCAAGATGTGGCTAGGAATTTGAGGCCAAAAGTGTGGCGTCGTTTATATGTGGCGGTATCGTTTTTTTATACCATGTTTGTGGCGCAGCTTTTGTTTTTGGGCAGAGAGCTTAGATTCTTTTGGGGGTTTTGGCGTTTTGGTTATTGCTTACAAGAATACAATAAGGGTTATATACTTTGGCGGCACGTGATCTAGTTTAGCTCTCAACAACTTAAAGTGATTAAGCGATCTAGAGATCTTGAACTCGACGCGCTGCACGATTGAAGGGATTTAAATGTAAGCAGAGAAACAAAGAGAATAGTTGCTGGCTTTGTCTGATGCACATTGGCGCTATTTATATTTTCTTTGCTTGCCGCGGCTCTACGATCAACAATCCCTCATGATAATAATACTCGACCTCGACTACATCTTTATTCGACACTATGGACCAAACACCTACAACAAATCGAAAAAGAGGCCGCTCTGCTGCCGCCACAGCCACGCCCACTTCCACTTCTAAAGCCCCCCCGAAACGACGGCGTTTGAATGATGAAAATAAGTCGCCGATCAAGACCGAGTCCGCGTCAGAGCTGTACTCTTTTGATATAGACAACTTCGGAATAGCCACCAAGATAGTCCCCTATGAGCAGTCAACATCTTACAACACGTCCCTACAAGCTAAGGCTCCGCTTTCCACTGCGAACCCGCTAGACGGCCAACAACTTGTTATATCGCCGTCAAAGCCGCCCACAGTCGCTAAGCGACGCGGTAGACCACCTAAGGCTAAGGCTGCCCTCCAGCCACAGCCACAGCTACAGTCGTGGCCGGTGCTACAACCCCCCCAGCAGTCGGCTGTTCCACTACCGCAGTTTCCTCATCATGGTGCGCTTCCACTACATCAAGACCAACAGAGACACAAGCAGCAGCAGCAGCAGCAGCAGCAGCAGCAACAGCAGCAGCAACAACAACAACCTTCTTCTCTGTCTGGCGAGTTACAGTTCATCAACATATCACCAGAAAAGTACACGGCTCCAGCCTCACCAATAAAGTCACCGCTTAAATCGCCACTCAAGGGAATCTTGACGCCCTCGCGGCACCGGGGACCACTTGCCGAGCGGACACGAAAAAATGTCGTGTTTGATATGGGTGGTGGCAGCAAGACTCCCAGTGAGGTTGTTTTCGAGGACCTACCAGGCACCAACTCAGGAAAACGAGGGAAGCCACAAACTCCTGTGGCATTACCACGCGCAGTGGGCGATGATCGGACACCCCTTTCGGAGAAGCTGCGGGCAGCGGCAAGGCAGGCAGCACAGAAGAAGATGGCTACAGAGGCTGGAACAGAGCCTCTCCTGACACAAGAACGAACAGAAGAAGATTCTAGGTCGCCAACCACTTTACATGAACTCGACCCAGAAGGTGCCAGCCCTGAAGAAATCGACGAAGATGAAGAGAAATGCCAGATTTGTGGCCAGGATGATTCAGAGCCACCTAACGAGATAATATTCTGTGATGTATGTGACCTTGGCTATCATCAGCAGTGTCACGGTGTCTCTACAATTCCTGAGGGCGATTGGCTGTGTCTAAACTGTGCTCAGGAAGACGTCACAAAGACACCGTCGACAAAGCGCTACGCCAAGCTTACTGGCCTGGATGTTTTAGTGTCAGAGGAGCCCGAGGCGACTATCCAGGAGCCCAAGTTCGAGGTTCCCCCCATCCCCAATTTCGAGCACCACCTACGTTGCTTCCAGCGAGTCCTGGTAGACCGGTGTACGGGTCGTCGCAGAATAAAGCTGATTGGCCATGAAGAGCCATGGGAGAAGACACACCAATTAATCGAGCAGACAGTTGTAGCAGGAGAAGGCAATTCCATGCTTGTGATTGGAGCTCGGGGAAGCGGAAAGACTACGGTACGTGGAGACTACGTTAACTGAGTATTATGGAGAGAGAGAGAGAGAGAGAGAGAGTCTTGACTAACTCGTAACTGTAGATGGTTGAGAGCATTATCGATGAGATGCATGAGCAACACACTGACAAATTTCACGTAGTGAGGCTAAATGGGTTTGTGCATACAGACGACAAACTGGCGCTCAAGGAAATTTGGCGGCAGCTTGGTGTTGAAATGGAGGTTGACGAGACTGTGATGAAGCGCGTGAGTTTCTCCGCCTCTTAGTATCCCTGCCATATTCTAGTGCTTTACTAATCTCCCTTTCACTACAGACAAGCTATTCTGACACACTAGCATCATTACTGGCCTTGCTCTCGCACCCAACTGAAATCGCCGGGCCTGAGGCCGAGGGCGTTACCTCGAAGTCGGTTATTTTTGTTATTGATGAGTTTGATATGTTTGCTTATCACCCACGTCAAACCCTACTCTACAATCTCTTTGACATTGCTCAATCCCGCAAGGCACCCATTGGCGTGATTGGCTGCACAACTCGCCTTGACGTGGTTGAAATGCTGGAAAAGAGAGTCAAGTCCCGCTTCAGCCACCGCTACGTCTACTTGACCCCAGCCCGATCTTTGCCGGCGTTCTGGGACGTGTGCCGGCAAGGTCTAGTTGTTGACGAGGATGATGCTGTTAAGGAGGGCCTGGAACCCGCATCCGATGGCTTTGCGGCCTTCCAATCCTTCTGGGCTGACATGGTTGGCCAACTACACGACCAGCCTGAATTCCAAAAATCGCTGAAGCATCATTTCTACACAGCCAAATCCGTGCCCGCTTTCCTGGCCACTTGTATACTTCCGCTATCGTTGCTGCAACCCGACACACTTCCACTTCGTATTCCCACAGCAGCTGTTTGCACATCATCATCTAACTACACCATCACGCCCAACGCAGTTGTTGGTAGTGTCTTGCTTTCGGCACCTCCCTCAAAGGCGCATATTCTTGAGTCACTGTCGGATCTCGACTTGTCCCTTCTTATTGCAGCTGCACGGCTGGACATTGTTGCTCATACGGACACGATCAACTTTGCCATGGCCTATGACGAGTACACGGCACTGGTTAGCAAGCAACGTGTGCAGGCTGGCATGCTGGCCCTGGGTGGTGGCGCACGTGTTTGGGGCCGTGGGGTAGCGGGGATTGCGTGGGAGCGACTGGTAAGTGCCGGCTTGTTGGTGCCTGCGACCGTTGGCGGTGTAGGTCAGATGGGCGGGCTGGAGAGTAAGATGTGGAAGGTTGATATGGCGCTAGAGGATATTCCAGTGGGGGCCAAGCTAAGTGGACCACTAGCAAAGTGGTGTCGGGAGGTTTGAGGGCGAGTATGTGAAGGATAAAGGACGAACTGGGCTTCTACTAGAGTTACTAGAGCCTAGGCTCCAGTCGGACGGAAAGATAAACAGGGGCTAGGCTATGCAAGTGTCAGGGGCCAGGGAGTGAGCACATATCGGCTCCAGAAAACGGGCATGGGTTTCGTCTATAAATGGCAACACTTTTAGAAGCATGGGGTGATCGGACCATAGAATAAGCGAAGCAAGTACCTAATTTTTATTTATTTTTTAGGTATCCCCTCTTGCAAGACAAGAGAAGCAATGAATTTCATAGTTGCGAAGAGACGATGGACTGCACAACGGGATTGCGACCTTTGGTAAGCCGGCATCGCAAGCTTGGGCAGAGCGAGCTTGATTTGCAGCATTTTACAAGAGATCATAGCGGCAGTGGCTCAAAGAATAACCATGTTTTTTTTCATTTCATTTTTTTTTCTACTTCGTGTTTTGCCCGTTCCGAGGCTAATGGATTGAAGTAGATTGGATCTTCGCCAGCCCTTTTGGCTTCATTCTTCCGGGCGTGCGTGTGATCGACGAAACCAAACGAAGCAGAAACGAAAAGCATGATGGCGGTGGAGGGCAGGGCGTGTAGAGCACAGCCTCTTTTAGCAGGAAGACTTAGGGGCTAAAGAGGAGACAACAGAGCAGAAGCAACAATGCAGGGACAGCACGATAAAGTAAGTGTGTCTTCCCAAGCCCGCGCAAAGGAAGCAAGTCACTCAGATGAAGCTTGATAAATCCACGTAGCTTTCTACCTCGTGCCTCTCTCTTTTTTTTTTTCCTTGTGTCAGTAGATTGCGTCACCCTCGAAAAGGAAGCGGCGAAGAACGGGGGAGGGAAGGCATAATTGAGATGCTGAGCTTAGACCCTTACTAAAGGAGGGACAGCAAGAGAAAGAGACCCTGTTAGGCGACAGGCAAAGTAGAATGAGCCGTCCATAGGATTGAAACCATTCCCTTTTTGCTTTTAAGTTTTTTCTTGGACTAATAAAAAAGATGAAGACGACCGACATGCCACCAAATAATAAAGGCGAGCAAAAGGAAACAAAATAGGACCTTGGCAAGGCTTTCTTTTAGACGCCGGGGAATTATTTAAAAAGGAAGACAGAAAACGGCACAAGAGCTTTTTTGATAGTAGCGAGAGATGAATAGCTGGGAAGGAGGGAGGGAGGGAGGGAGGGCGCCTTCATTATATCTTGGACAGAGACAAAATAAGCTATTGAAAATACATGCTGGCTGTATAAAGCAAAGCGACAGGCCCATGAACATTTCTAAAAGCCGTCTTCTCTGTCTTCTTCTCTCTTGCGCCTATTCGGCAGTTTCCATTCTTCCTTTTCTCCATTCCAAAGTATATACAGTTTTAATTTCTGCTGTCTCGGTCTCTTCACCTAATTACGTCATACGTGCTGTGCTGCTGTCCTCTTGTGCCACACCATCACCACTTTTTTTCTTTTCTTTTATTCTTTCCCTAGGAGTCGTCATTGGTAAGCCCTCGGACTCGGCAGAAAATACAAAGCGTAGTTGCCTGCCTCCCTCGGCCGCAATCCGGATAGGAAGTTGCCTGCCGACTCCGTCAGCTAGAGCAGCCACAAGAAAAAAAGAGTCTACGCCTTGCTAGACGTTAAATATATTCAAATCAACTCAAATCAGTCTACACCCTGTCCTCTGCAGCAACACGGTGAAAGACAACAGCAGCAGAAAACACGCGGCAAGAAAGAATCGTCGTGTTACAGCTCGCGTTTCTCCTGACACAGCTAGCCTTGGAAAAAATTAAGCCAGCTTTTTGGGGTTTGGCCGTGTCTTCAATCAGTACACCCCCCTCCGTCTAGCCGTCTAGGGTAGTTGCTGTTTAGAAAAAGCCCAAAAGCGGCAATTGTCAGTGCTTTTTTTGGTATAAGCCCCCCCCCCATTCCTCGTACTACAAAAAACGAAGTACAAGGAAGGAGCGACACGAGTATCCCACTGCCTTGGTTTGCCGATGCTCTTATTTAGTGTCCTTGTCTCTTGAGATCAGACTCGCCTTCCTTTTCCTCATTTTCCTCATCTTTTTCTTTCTTTTTTCCTTTCAGGTTGGCCTCAATTAAGAAGGGAACTTGTCTTTCAACACGGTATGAGAAAATACTGAAGCCGTCTTGGCCATCAACGTCCTTTTATTTCTTGTTTTCTTCCTTTTTTCTATTGTGCTGCGTGTTCGTCCTTTCTTTTTCTGCCCTCCCTCCTCCCGATCATGTCTAAACGAACCGTCTTCACCGCTATCGTCCCAGTGCCGGCAGGCATTAGCCGTGAAATTGTCCTCGCATTCCTCCATTCCCCCGAGGAAATGGTCCGCACCAGCCCTCTTGTTGTTTCTCACAAGCCTATTCGTGCGCCAGCTAACTGCCCGGCTGATGAGCGCGATTGCACCTGGTTCCAGTTGCGCGGCAAGGGATGGCATTTACCTGGTAGTAATAAGATGACTGGCGACTCGTCTTATACCGTTGCCCTACAGTCAACACCCATCGGCTGTACGGTGCACTTGTATGCGCCTATGAACATTGATATCCGCTCAACCTGGATGCTGGGTGGTCGTCTGCCCGGCGAGTACGACCGCCGTAGTGATGGATATAGCGCCCCCGAGGGAGCGCCGGCAACTGGACTGTATCTCCGTGAAGACGTAGAGATCCGCTGCCATTCGCTGATGACTGGATACGTCAAGAAGAACATAAAAAAGTCACACAATTCTATCGGCGAAAGGCTCCAGCAACGCGCGCGGAGGCATAGCAGCAAGCCGTTTCTGGGCTCATCAACTAACGGGCCAGTTGATATGCCACATTTTAGCAGCGAGCCTTCCCCGGTGAACTACAACTACAAGATGGAAATGTATCAGCCCACTCTTTCGTTTGGCCAGAAACCCCAAGATTCTAACCAGGTAAAACTGAGACCGGAAGCTCGTTCGACAGCCCCATCGCCAGAGCGCACACCTGTCCGCACATTTACTACCGAAACTATGGAGAGCTATACGTCGTCTGTTGTCTCGCCTGTGTCGGAATCTGAGGGTGTTCGAGAGAGCATAATTATCAGTGCCCTGAGTCCACCACCGCCACGGACACCCCGAAGCGAAGGGGGCTGTCAATTTCCCCAGCTTGACGTTACTCTAGAAACATCATCGCCGGTGGTGTCACCAGCGAGCAGCAGCTCCCACCACCGTAGTATCTCAGCCCCATCATTGAACAAAGATTATACCCGGCCACCGTCGTTCTCTACAGCCAGAGCCGCCAAATCCCACATTCCAAAGGCGCTCGATCTCAAGGCCAAGGATCTAGATCAAGCTGAGCCTGAGCAGAAACAGACTCCCTTATTCTCAAATAACCTGTATCTCCCAGCTACTCGCCAGCGCTCTCGCAGCCACGGTCAAGGCCAGTCCAGCTCTCTGATGCCTACGCCCGAACGCCGCCCATCACGCCCCGTATCTACGCCCTTTATTAGCTCTAATCAGCCATGGATAGCCGATGATCCGCTTGATTTCTTTGGTGCTGACGCCGCGTTCGGTCGTCGCTCGCCTAAGCCGTATCTCGCGCCGCTTATCATCCCGCGCAATCCCAAATCTCCACCCCCCGTGCTTGTAGGTCAGGCCAAGCCGGCAGCTGTCGAGCCTCGGTTTGTAGCTGGACTTCGCCTACAGCAAAAGCTGGCCCAGGTCAAGCCCCAGGACAATGCAGGTCTTGCTGAGCGGGAAGCGCAGATGCGTTTTGCGCAAAGGGGGCCTGCTGCAGGTCCAGCTGTGCCTTCTCGTCGGCCTGCCATCACGCGTCACTCACGGGGCCCTTCACACGAGACGGCAATGAATTACAGCAAGAGACCCCAGGCAAAGGAGCACACACTGCCGCCTCCGACGGCCTTGCGTCAAGGCGGAATCCAGCGCGAATTTAGCTTTGATGCGACGCCTGATGAGGCCGTGGCACCCAAGAGCGAGCGACTATGGCTCCAGCGGCCCGAATCGCCGGACTCAACTACCCCGACATTGCGCAACTCGCTTTCGACAACAGCATCGTCCCAGCTGCCCGAGGCTGGCGACCGTCCGCTCGAGCAACAGCTGGCCAACTACGCCGTCACCCACCGCCTGCCGTTCCACTCGCCTACGGATGCTGAGGACACGGAGCTTGAGCCTTCACCCGGTGCTATCGCAGCTATCGCTGCAGTGCGCGAGATGGAGGCCAAGGAAAATGGGCTGCACGCGTATCCTTATCCACGCCCGTTGCGCATCGAGAAGTGGGTTGCGTCAATCAGCCAAGCAGAGGCCCCGGGGGCCCAGCAGAAGCGTGCATCCCAGCTACGGCCGGCAGTTAGTATAGTGCACAAGTACCCGAACGCACATAAGCAGAACTACTCGGATCTTGCGGCGGCAAACCCATTTGCAGACGAGTAGGGAAAGAGAGAGGAGGGGGGCATAGGCCCAAGATGGTATACGGGTTGTCGTATGTATGATATTATGATGTCATGGTATGAGGTTGGCGTCCTGGTTGTTTTGCTTGTTATTGTAGCTTTTCACTTCTTTTCTTTTCGTCCTCTTTTATCCTGTCCCAGTTATTTAAGGTGTATGAGGGAGAATTTATTTGTCAAGATAGATATAGACATTAGCATGGAAGTAGCGTTGTCTCGTTTTGAAGAATCAAACACATGATTATTAAACACGCTTAGTAGCTGGCTTGAATGACGGTGATATAGCGGCGGGTCGGTCTGCAAAAGACCGCTGCGCTAGCAATATAAGCAAGAGTAGAACAAGTAACTAGAATCTAGCCGTCACCATGATGCAAATACCAGCGCTCCACCACCAACTGCAATAACCAACGCAAAAAACGTATCCTTGGGTCGACTTTGCCGCCCCCCAAGAAGAGGGAGAGTTTTTGGCCGCTCGTACGCTGGGTGGAAATCAAGAGCGGGCGCAGTCTGTAGCTGCGAATAATACAATGCCTCAAATGCCCCGGGTTTGACTGCATTGTCTCGCCGTGGGGTGTGCTGATGCTGGTGCTCCATGTCAGCCAAGACATGCTCTTCTAGTAGGCAGGACTGTTGTCGCTGCTGCTTCGACTCGCGTAACACCGGATCTCGCCGGGACCAAAGCGGGTCTCCTGCTGGAGGAGGCAATGGCGAAGAGGGAGGTAATTGCTCGAGCGCAGTGGTGTCTACAGATGCAGCTTCTGTTGCTGGTAGAGTAGTTGCCACTACTGTGGCGGCGGCAACGAGAAGGAAAGAGCGTTGCATTGAAAAAGGCAGGAATGACGTATAAGGCTTGATAGCAGGATCGTAGGATCGCTGATATATGGAGACTGAAAGACGGAGTAAAGAGAGCCTGTGGCCGAGGGCCAGCTGTATGTACGAAGGGGTGGACAAAGATTCGCTCAGCGCTTCTTCATGCACGACGTGGGATAGGCTGGTATAGAGCAGGTGTGAAGGAAAATAGGAGGGAAAAAAAGCGAGTGTTCAGTATCACACAAAAACCATACGGAAGAGCTGCCTTTTTTCCTGTTTCAGCTCCGGCTGGTCCGCAGCCTAAGCAGGAGACGAGAAGAAACGAACGATAGCTGGCTGCGTCGAACTGAAAGAAATATCTAGATCATCCACATTATCTGACATTCCCAACCCTTGGCCAGGGAGACGTAATAAAAGAAAAGGCCACCTTCGGACCTCACACACCAAAGACCAAACAAAAACAAGTTTGTTTTACTTCTTTGCAGTGGCCTCCCTCCCCCTTTTTGGATTCATGCTACGTCTCGGAAGTAGCGGGATCTTTGGCAAAAGATAAGTCCAGGTTACGGTCGTCTAGGCTGCCAGAAAAAAGAACGCCCGAGAACACCTTGGCTTTGTGCTGTGGTCCATCAGAGCAAACTTGGGATGAAAAGTGTGAAAATAAAATGAAAAAAAGGGAAAAGTCTGACGACTACCAATAAATTGACTCTCAGCATCCAAATCGCCATTCTAGTGCTGCGTGAGGGCACTGACGACTGGCTGAATATTCGTGTCATAAGAGTCTTGCTATGCAGTGTCTGGGTGGTGGCAGGCTTCCTTTGACAGGGGCAGAAGGAGTTATGTATTACGAACAGTTTTGGCACTATTATCTGGCTGTAGCTTGAGCCAGCTATATCGCCGTGTTTTCACTATACTTGCAGCTATCTGTTACACAGAGTGTATGTCGCACCTTACAGCTGTGTTCTCACAGATGCAACACACTAGCCAATCATAGCTCTGCCGTTGGTTGCGTTGGCCTGCCCCCCCTAAGACTACTGGGTACTAACCACGTCCTCTTATGCTTATCTAGAAGCACCAATAATGCTGTTCCTCTGTGAGTTATTGAGCTAAGCTCGCTAGATGTAGCGGGTTTACTTGTATCCAATTATCCTCTATCACTCATGAGGTGAAGGGCATGGGACGTCCGTCTACAGCGCCACACAACTTTGACTACGTGTCGAACATTTAGTAGTGCCTACCAATGAGGCGCATTCGTGACATGGCTCCGTGGCTTGGAGGCTGGAATGCAATCATCAGCAACGTGGCTATGAGTGGGACGATCACCCCGCAAGATTGGGCTTCATAAGTTCCTGAACACTAGCCGGGCCCTCTTATCGCGCCTGTCTATAGGCACCGGCATTCATCAGATGCGTGCGTGTACGATCATTGCTAGTTTTTCTAGGAAGCAGGGTATCTTCATAGCATAGCCTACCTTGTTCGTAGCGCTAGACAGTCTTGCTAATCTGGGGGTTCCCAGTTCCCAGCATTCCTCTCACTAGTCGGGCAAAATGGACAATGCAAATCGTAAATCAACCCAATCCCTGCGAGTTAGAGAGGGTCTGGGCAATGTCGACAACCGCTGTCGAATGCACCCCCGGTGCTTATATCCAGGGTTTGGAAAGGGCGTATGATGGATAAGGAGGGGAAGATCTAGACCCAGTGAAAGCGTTTGAAGAAATTGTCTTGGTCAAGCTTCACAGTAGCAAGAGAAGGATTAGATCCCCCAGTCTGACTAAAGACCAAGCGGAAGCAAGCCACAACGTTACGTCACTTGAAAGGCAGCAGTTTGTCTAAGGTGGGATGGAGCGGACAGAAAAACAACCCGCCATCAAGTGAGGAGTCAATGGGGGATTGGATGCAATACACGCTATTAGGAGAGTCATGTGGAGAGCTATACGCGCTGCCCCTGGAAGTCGCCGCTATGTGGACCACTGTTTGTCTTGGCAACGAAGTATGCAACTTGAGCAGACTGTGGTAACACGCGAGATGCTTTCTCAAGATGCAAAACAAGCTAGAGAATATAGCGAAACGGATACTTGAGCTCAGCCTGAATGATTCGTTTAGAGTCATGGTTAGGGATGAGATGACGGTATAAAAGGCTTACGAAAAGCTAAAGAAAGCCTGTCCTTTGGATACAGGCGATTTGGCTTTCGAAGAAATGGAAAATATCTTCCACTCACCCGTGAGAAAGGGCTTGACCATCCTACAAAGCTGGATATAGGTCAAGGGCCTCGGAGAAACCACCCGGATCATTGGAATACAGGTCTCAAGAGATAGGTCTCAGAAGAGACTATGGCTTAATCAGAAGTAGTACATCCAAAGAATGGTAGACGACGCTGGATTTGACGAGCGGAGAAAGTTTCCGATTAGCACGAGACGACGAAGAGACCTTGGACGCAAGGAATTATCAGTCGATACTGGGCAAGATAATGTACCCGGCCATGATGACGAGACCGGATATTGGATTTGCGGTGCCGAGCCTTGCGCAGGCGTCTGTGAGACCAACATCCAGGGACTTGGCAGGAGTGAAGAGGGTGTTATGCTACATGCGTGACGCTGTTGAATACTCCGTTTGCTTCGAAGTGCGCCAAGTGGGGATGGATATCGTTGGATATGGCGATGCCGACTATGCGAAGGCAAATGATCGGAAGTCAGTCAGCGGAATGATTTTTGCTGGGCTGGGCTGGGGGGGGGGGAGCGATAAACTGGAGTTCAAAGAACCGGGCAGCAATCGCAACGTCAACTACAGAGGCCGAATATATCGGGCTAACACCATGTGCCAAGGAAGGAATCCACCTCCGACCGATACTCAACGAAATCCTGGAGACATTCGAAACTAGAATTAAGGGAAGTCGGACATTGTGTTTGAAAAATGAGACCCTAGCTCTAGAAGATAACCAAGCGGCAATCAGAATTGCAAAATCTCTGGGTGTGAAGAAAGCGACTGAGCACATCGACATACAGCAGCATCACATCACGCACGCAATCAAGCAATAGATTAAGGAAGGTCGAATTAAGATCGTATATATTCCAACAGCTAAAATGGCAGCAGATGGGCTGACAAAACCGCTATGTTCTCAGAAGATACCAGAGTTTAAATTGATGATCGGAGTACGAGATCTGCGAGCACTACGGCCAGATGTACCCACTTCTCCGGAGCTCCGGGAAAGTGGGGGGATGCTGAGAAAGCTTCCACGGGAGTTCCGGTCAAGGTTCGGGCACATTGATAAGACATGACTCCTATCGGAAGAAGGCAAGATCATATATGAACAGAGGACTGGCCACATTTTTCATCATGTTAGAAATATAATAATCAAGGACCAATTTTAAGACTGCTGAACATCGTATCAAGCCTCAATTAGCCGGGGGCTGAGAAAGGGCTTGACGAGGCCGGGCAAAAGGTCAAGATACACCTAGAAGTGAATCGGGATTAGGTTTCTCTGGCAGTAAAACTTTACATCAACTTCAAGGCGGAAAGCTTCTCAAGAGGAAAGGGCACGACGAGGGCTTGAAATACGCGGTTCTGCAACACCTCGCCAATAATCCCCATGAAACCTTGCTTTGGGTAGCCCTGGTTTTCCAAGAGCTCTCCGATGTGAGGACCAGAAAGTCGCACACCCTAGACACACTCAAGGCACTTCCACCTGGACTCTACCTACTATATAAGCAGATGCTAGAAGACGGCATATATGTCGAGAAATTCTCGCCATAGTCTCCCCTGCATACTGGCTTATTACGGTAGGCCAGCTACACCACCTGGTCAAGGGGTCCAGGGACTTGGACGAGAAGGACGTGGAGGAAGCCGTTGCCTCGTGTTGCTCTTTCTCGTTTGTTCACGGCAATTGTGTTTGCTTCGTGCAACAATCTGCGAAGGACTATCGGCTAAGCTAAGGCGGGCGAGATACTGCCTTTTAGCATTACACACCGGCATCACGCCGTCTTTAAACAGCCACAGGAGGTTCTTTGCAGAGCACTAAAGCGCGACATTTAGCAGGGAACCTCCTCGTTGATCAGGCTTCAGCACCAAGCCCTAGCCCATCAGCTACTATTCAATATTCCTGCATTTTCTGGATTGATACTTTCTCGACTCGGATGTGTCACCACTCCCCTCCCTGCTCTTGCATCAAGCCATTGTTTCTTTTATAGACAAAGATGCCTTGACTAGATACTACAATCATCGTCCTCCTCGGCTTTTATTCCCGTTGAAATGACGCCAAATCAATGACCCAATGCGTTGTATCAACACACGATACCAAGTCACTGCCAAAGCGAAGTCACTACTGCAGAGGAAGGCCGATGCTGTCCTAGCTATGAATACTAACTACGCCCTCTGATACTTGTCTACAAATACTGGTATTCACGCATCGCACTGTTGATCCTTTTCAAGATGCAGGCAGAGCTATGTGATTGCATAGCCTAGCATGCTTCCAGATTCAACCCTTCTTGCTTACGCTCGTTCTCAGTTTCAATGTCTAGCACCAGGAAAAATACAGATGCAATGCTGTCGCCAGTCGGGCAAAATATGCAGCGTCAACCATATATCAACTGAATCCTTGCATATATCAGGGCCATAGTCACGGCAGCATTACGCTATTGGTTGGGCTGCATTGGGCTGCAACTCAGCTGCCTTGCCCTCCCCGTATCTGTTACCAGTAGAACTGCTCTACACGTAGAGCAATCGCCTCTCTACATAGTTCACTATTTATATATACCAAACGCCTACTGTCACTTGGTATTGCAACGTATTTCCTCGAGACATTGTGAAGAAGCCGTTGAATATGGCCAAGCCTAAAGTCCGGAGCTTTTTCAACCGTCTCACTCGACACCCAAGCCCGCCCGAGCCATCTATGATGCCTTCGCACGTCCCAGCACAGCCAGAACCCAAGACTGGTCAGCCAACACCGTTGAATGCACCATCGCCACTGGTACCCGGGCCTGGGTCAGCCTCCAGCCTTGATCTGCGAGAAACAATGTTGAAACAGGCATATGATGAATCAAGACAGCAAGAGCCAGACTTGGTGGAAGGGGTTGAGAATATTGTCTTGGCTGAGCTCCGCAATAGCGGGAACCGTACCGGATCCGCCAGTCTTATTCAAGGCCACGAGAGAATGGCCCAGAAGGTTACGCCCTGTGAAATGCGACAATTTGTTCGGACTAGAATCCAACGCCTGGAGAAGGAACCCTTTATCACGCAAGATATCAGCGGGGCATTACAAGGAATTCAAGCTATCAGGGGAATCATCGACGAGGCTATACGCGCCGCCCCAGAAGTCGCTGCTGTGTGGGCCACTGTCTGTCTCAGCGTTGAGGTATACAACTTAACCCCGCTAGGACAGCACATGTGATACTTTTGCTTGCTAACACCGCACAGGTTTTGTCAAACCCAATTACTGAGTCACTGGAAAATCGTCGAGGCATACAGTATGTTGTACACAAGGTGGTGTGGTATTGGAGCCTAGCGGACTTTCTACCTGACAAAAACCAGTGCGAGACAACTGCAGCTGGAATGCAAGGGCAGTTATTAGAGAGGGAAATAGTGCGGCTGTTCCAAAAACTCCTGCTATACCAAATGAGGAGCATTCGTCTCTACCACCGCAGTCGGCCTACTACTATTACTAGGGACATGTTTCGAGGCAGCGACTGGACAAGCCAGCTGAGTAACATCAAAAAGGTCGAAGAAAGCGTGGAACGTCATATAGACCAGTGCATCACTCAAGAGAGCAAGATATGGCTGCAGAGTCTTAAAGACACGACAGACGTCCTGCAACAAAGCCTTCAAACCATCGATCAGGCGGCACAGAAACAAATCGAACAGCAGGCAAAGACGCACAAAGATGATAAGGACAAACGATGCCTTTCCGATCTTTACATCACCGATCCCAGCAGGGACAAGAGCCAGATCGAGGAGCAGAAAGGTGGTTTACTGAAGGACTGCTACGAATGGATTTTTAATCACAGAAACTTCCAGCGGTTCCAAAGCGAGACGGATAGTCGAATTCTATGGATTAGGGGCCACGTTGGCAAAGGTAAAACAATGGTTCTGTGTGGCCTTATTGACAAGCTAGAGTCATATTCACGAGCGCCGGTTGCATATTTCTTTTGCCAGGCTGTACGCGGCTGTCGCCTAAACACGGCTACGTCTGTTCTACGAGGTCTAATGTACCATCTTGCACGCCGCAATCCACAGCTCACCAAGTATGTCCGAGAAAGATATGATTACCAGAAAGATATCTTCAATAATTCAAATACTTTTGGGAATCTCTGCAAGATAATGACTCAGATGCTGGACGACCCAGTTCTGGAAAATGCCATCCTAATCGTGGACGCCCTGGACGAGTGTAGTCAGGACTTGATGTCTCTGCTTGGCTTCATCACTAGGCCCTCACCTGCAAAATGGATTTTATCAAGCCGCAATTGGCCATACATCGAGAGGCATCTGGACACCGCAGAGCAAACAGTCAAGATACACCTCGAACTGAATCCAGATCCTCTTTCCAAGGCAGTCAGATTTTATATCAATGCCAGGGTGGAACGTCTAGCAAAGGACAACGGATATGATGAGGCTATGAAGAACGTCGTCTTGGGCCATTTGGTTGCAAATGCTCAAGATACCTTTCTCTGGGTAGCCCTGGCTTGCCAAGAGCTTTTCAACGTGGATACTATGAAACAACACTCCCCAAGTACACTTGAAACACTTCCGCCTGGTATTGACCCTTTATACAAACGCATGCTACAGCGCATTTGTCAGTCTGAAGCTGGCGCTATTTGTAGGCAAATTCTTGCTACAGCCTTAACTGTATATCAGCCTATTACCTTGCAACAGCTACACGGTCTTGTTGAGGAACTCGAAGACTATGGCGAGGGGGAGGTAAAAAACATCATCGCCTCTTGTAGCCCTTTTCTAACTCTTCAAGATAACTTTGTCTATTTCGCACACCACTCTGCAAAGGACTATCTGTTGCAGAAAGCCTCAGACAAGATACTCCCTTCTAATATTACACACCAGCACAGAATAGTATTTGAGCGATCGCTAGACCTCCTTTTCAGAACGCTAAAACGAGACGTTTACAATCTGCAAGACCCGGGGCGTCTTATTAACCAGGCTTCGGCTCCCGGCCCTGACCCGTTGGCCACGATTCAATACTCTTGTTTTTCTTGGGTTAGCCATCTTCGTGACTCAGAATCGTCTCGATTGGTCTATGGAAATGGCAAAGTGTTGGCTTTCTTTAAACAAAAGTATCTTCACTGGCTAGAAGCTGCCAGCCTGCTGCGTAGCGTTCCAACTGCCGCAAGAACAATGCAAAAACTAGAGTTTAACTTGGTTAGTACTTGTGCGTTCCCATGGTTTTTGACAGGACGGCATTTGACATTTTGTAGCACGACCACGCACCTCAAGAACTCCGAGACATCATCAAAGATGCACGTCGCTTTCTTCTCTTCCATGGAAGGACTATTGAAGTTGCTCCACTACAGGTTTACGTGTCAGCTATGATGTTCAGCCCTAT
This sequence comes from Ceratocystis destructans, assembly GCA_038407095.1. Lineage (NCBI taxonomy): Eukaryota > Fungi > Ascomycota > Sordariomycetes > Microascales > Ceratocystidaceae > Ceratocystis > Ceratocystis destructans. The sequence continues at coordinate 64,703 of JAXASZ010001029.1, forward strand.
GGACAACCTGATAAGAAGGCATTTTAGTCACGAACAGCCAGACTGGGTCGAGCTAGAGCCGAAGCTTGCGGAAGACAGTAGACCTTGTCTACGGACCCTTGGGGGCCACTCTGGCTGCGTGACATCAGTCGTCTTCTCACATGATGGACAGCAACTAGCATCAGCATCAGGTGACAAAACGGTCAAGATCTGGGATGTCGCTTCTGGTGCGTGTCTGAAAACTCTTGAGGGCCATGATGACTGGGTCACATCAGTGGTGTTCTCACATGATGGGCAGCGACTGGCATCGAGCTCAGATGACAAAACAGTCAAGATCTGGGATGTCACTTCTGGTGCGTGTCTACAAACTTTTGAGGGCCATGATGGTCGCGTGAAATCGGCGGTGTTCTCAAATGACGGGCGTCGCATAGTATCCGGCTCCGATGATGAAACAGTCAAAATCTGGGATGCCACTTCTGGCGAATTTCTACAAACGCTTGAGGAACACAATTGTTGGGTGACATCAGTGGTTTTCTCACATGATGGAAGGCGACTAGCATCGGGATCTGCGGACGAGACGATCAAGATCTGGGATTCCACTTCCGGTGCATGTTTGCGGACTCTCAAGGGTCATTGCAATGCTGTGATATCGGTAGTATTTTCAAATGATGGACAGCGACTAGCATCAGGGTCAGATGACAAAACAGTCAAGATCTGGGATCCCGATTCTGGCGCATGTCTGCTGACCCTTGAAGGCCATGATCGTTGGGTGACATCCGTGGCGTTCTCAAATCATGGACAGCGGCTGGCATCAGTGTCTTGGGACAAAACTATCAAGATATGGGATGCCAATTCTGGTGCGTGCCTTGAAATTCTCGAGGGCCACGGTGACTACATCAAATCAGTAGTTTTCTCGCCCGATAATCAGCGGCTAGTATCAGGGTCTGCAGATGAGACAATCAAGATCTGGAATGCCACCTCTGGTATGTCTCTTCAGACCCTCGAGGGCCATCACAATTCGGTGTCATCAGTGGTTTTGTCAAATGATGGGCAGCGGCTAGCATCAGCGTCTACTGGCAAGACAGTTCAGATATGGGATCTCACTTCTGGTGCATGCCTGAAAGTCCTCGAGGGCCACCATCTTTCGGTCTCATCAGTGGTCTTCTCCAATGATGGACAGCAACTAGCATCAGGATCTTGGGACAATACATTGAAGATCTGGGACGTCACCTCTGGCTCATGTCTACAAACGCTCAAGGGTCATGATAGTTGGATTACATCAGTAGTTTTCTCACATAACAATCAGCGGCTGGCATCAGGGTCTGCAGACGGGACAGTCAAGATTTGGGATGTCACCTGTGGCGCTTGTTTAAAGTCCTTTGGGGGTCATCTTCACTCTGTGGCATCGATGGCCTTCTCGAAGAATGGACAGCGATTAGCATTAGGGTCTTGGGACAGCACAGTCAATATTTGGGACGCTACATCTGGCGTATGTCTGCAGACCCTCGAGGGCCATGATTATTGGGTGACGTCAGTTATGTTCTCCAATGATGGTTGGCAACTGGCATCACGGTCTGCCGACAGGACGGCCAAGATCTGGGATGTGATTTCAGGTACATGTTTACGGACCCTTCCCACTAGCGATACTACCTATTACGCCCCTTCAGAATCTGGGTTTCTAGACGTAGCAATGCCGGAAGCAGCTTCAATGCCCTCAATTCACCAGTCTTCCCTAATTCATTCTAACCCATATAGCTATGGTTTCAGCGATGATAATTTATGGATCATGAAGGATGGACGAAGGCTAGTTTGGCTACCGCTGGATTATCGCCCTCTACAGTCATCAGCAGTGACAGGTACAAAGCTTGTGCTTGTTTGTTCACATAATCGCATCATAGTCATAGGACTTGTATCTATTGACTGGCATGAGAAGTCCATGGTTCAACTCAAGCATCTATAAAGCATGTTACTATATCCGAAGTTTGCACCTAGAGGCAAGTTTGATATGTGTGCATTAGCATTCCAAGTTCCTTGCCCAGTTAGTCCGAAATGCTAAGCGTCAAAATGGCACAACCCTGCATACCGGCACAGAGGCAAACGATGCTAAGGGTAGTCATCAACACACAAGGCAGATAGTCCAATACAATGACATGAATGCTTACGCTAAGGTAAGCCTGAGATTAAAAAGATTGATGGGCCGTACTATATAACACGACACATGTCCTAACCTCCAGTAACGAAGTCTAAAGCAAACTCTGACAGCACAGAGTACCTGTGAAGCTGAATCTGTAGTTGCTGTGGGCTTAGCCACCACTGCTACATGGCTAAAGCCTCTCTTCGAAGGGATAATTCAGGTTGGAAAGTTGGAGCCGATTGAGATACAAATGGCCAACCAGAGTGCCCTGGCAGCGGCCAATGGTTCTACGGCATCAACACGAAATCGTTCGCTCAGTGGAGGTAGAGCAACACGACTAAAATCCACCTTGTACATGGAAGTGATGGAGCCTGTGCAGATGCGAAATCTTGAACATTCATACTTGCACTTGCACTTACTAGCACGTTCTTGCACCTACATTTACACGTTCTTGGATCATCTACACGCCTAGGGGGGACACATTCTCGAAGGAGGCCTGCTAGATATCTCGTTTTAAAGGAGATGGAGACTAAGTTTCCAAGCGCATCCTTTTGTTGGCTCTGTCATCGTCCCAAGAATGTGGAATTCTTTTCAGCTGATAGACTGCACGCTTACTGGGGCTAGCCAGTGTAGTCTTGGGAGTGGGATCAAAGAC
>JAXASZ010000961.1:0-67269 GCA_038407095.1 Ceratocystis destructans
AACCGCTGACCGCCCAGAGGCTACTGGAAGATGACATCAACCAGCAGTTCCTGTCCGGAACACGCCGTCGTATTACTGCGAAATAACAGTAGGTAGACGTAAAATAATACAATAACAATAACAATAACAATTGTACGTTGTTTCTTGCATCACCAATTCCAAATATCCTCTAACTCAACCTCTCTTCGTTCATACTCCCCCCCCCACGCCTATGCTTCAGTGCATCGTCGCAACACATTGACGCCCAATCAAAAAAGGTTAATTTGTCAACCCGCAGTCACCTCCAGCCATCACGGGCTCAAGCCCCTCGTATCCGTTGCAAGGGGCTTCCTAGCTGACTGCAGGGCGCTAAAAAAAGGTTTGATAGCTCATGAAATGCAAAAAATTTGGGGCTGGGCTCGGCCGGCCTAGGCTCTCCTTTCTGCTTGTACAATGCAATCATAGTGCAGGTCTACTATTGGGAATCGTTGGTTTATGGTACTATACCCTACCAATAGTGCCAAGACTATAATCTATGTCCGTGGTTCGGAAGCTTAGACGTCCATATGGCTTCATGAGAAGTAAGAGCAGCAAAACTGGGCGTCTGCGGCCTCATGTAGTAAGATACGGAGCTCCGAAGGCCCACTAGCCAATGGATGAGCTGGCGATGCTGCTGACACCCTGTCTACTATTATTAAGACATGTGCAGGGCAGCCAGACCGCGAGAGGCACACAGGACAGAAGTACTATAGCACTAGTATACATGTGCGCCCATTAGTCGACCGTTCGGCTTGCATAAGACTAGGGATCGACAACGCAGAAGGAAGAAGAAAAGCAGCCAGACTACGAGATTGCAACCCAAGTAAGCAACTTCAGCCTTATCTAAACACAATTAAGCATAACGATGTCTCTATCAGCACACCCATACATGCATAGTGCATCCAAATACATGTCCGCCTACGGTGGATACGAGATCGTCGCATTATCACCACGAGAAAGGTAAGGAAAACGCCACAAATAAACAGCGGTTGCAGGAGGCTATGTCGATCACCTGCCGTGCTGGCCCGTATGAGTTGTTGACAGCATTGTATCGTCCAGCAATACTGGAGAAAAAAAAGTGAAGGAAAAAAGTCACCGCCTAAACCAATCAGCCGTCATGCATAGTCAGGCAGAGCTGATAACCTTCTGGCTGCCTTAGCCCTTGTCTATTATTGTCCTTCATATGCATGGAGAGCACATTTTTGCCTTGAAAGGTGGTCTCCTAGTGTTCAGCTGGGCCTCGCCCGGTAGTTGAGAGAGGAGGGCAGAGGAAGTGTAGTATAAATATGGCTGGCTGCCAGTGCTGTGAGGTGAGAGAACACACTCTTTGATCTCTGCTCACCAGCACTTCTTGACACTAGGCTCTAGAGTGGTATTTGCTTGCCCGTCTTTTGTACCAGATTTTGTCTTTTCGCCTGTCCTTGTTTTGTCAACATGCATTTCACACGCGTGCTCTCGCTAGCTTTGGCTGTGGCCCAGCCTGGGCTTACACATCCCGGAATGAAGAAGGTTCTGTCTGAAATCCGGGAAATCTCTAAGCGTTCGACAATGCCAACCGACTCGACTGTAAGTGCTAGCATGAAACTGCCACGGCAATGGCAGGCCGCGAGAAGCAACTCGCTCCCCTTCCTTCCCGCTAACCGTTTATAGGAACTTATTGGAGACTTGGCCACTCTTGGCGATGGTGAGCTAACACCCACCGGTGCGCTCATCAAGTCGATCATTCTCAACCAGGCGGACCCCGAGTCGTTTGAGGCTGACACGGCCAGCGCCGACATCTCGTCGCCTGAGTGCAAGGAGGACACATGCTGCATCTGGTCGCACATTGCCGATGAGATGCATGCTCTGTTCACAAGCCCGTCGGGGCGCTGCACAAAATGGGCGCGCTTCGCTATCCGCCTTGGCTTCCACGACGCCGGTTCATGGAACAAGTCCTCACCGAATGGCGGTGCTGACGGCTCCATCGTGCTCGCAGCGGAAGAGCGCTCGCGCGGCGAAAACAACGGTCTAGTGGCTATGATTGAGCAGATCCAGGCATGGTACAACAAGTACCACGACGAGATGGGCTATGATTCTGTCACTGTGGCCGACCTGATTCAGATGGGCTCCAATGTAGCTACGGTTACGTGCCCTCTGGGCCCTCGCGTACGCACGTTTGTTGGGCGCAAGGACAGCTCACTGCCAGCACCCACGGGCTTGCTGCCGAGCCCCTTTGCATCAGCCGAGTCACTGATACAACTCTTTGCTGACAAGACAATTGGGTCGCGTGGACTCGTGGCGCTTGTGGGCGCGCATACAACGAGCCAGCAAACGGGCGTCGACCCGGAGCGGGCTCTAGATCCTCAAGATTCGACTCCCGGAGTATGGGATACTTTGTACTACAGACAGACACTGTCGCAGAACCCGCCTCCCAGAGTTTTCCGGTTCGAGAGCGATTTGAACTTGGCTGCCCATGAGCAGACCAGCGGCGATTTCCGGGCATTCGGCGGACAAAACGGGCAAGCGTTGTGGAACAGGGTAAGTGAAGACAAAAAAGGGGATGTGTGTGTGTGTGTGTGTGTGTGCATGCGTGCATATGGGCGTGAGTGCGTGCGAGTGTCTTATGGGAGGAGGAAATATCGAAGAGAAAATTTGACACCCAAATATCCTTTATTGGGCGATTCCACTTCCCTTCTGGCTAGAAATCTGCTGATCGCCCGCTTCCGCATTGGTGTCAAGTACAAGCTCAAAGCGAAACATTGCTCTGCTGCGAGAGGCCCAAATCGCACGACTTACATTACTAACCTGAAATCTTTCACATGCAGGATTACGCACGAGAGTATGTACGCCTCTCCCTTTTGGGAGTTAACAACATCAACGACCTTCAGGAATGCACCAAGGTTCTTCCTCAGCCTATCAGAGGCAATGGCAAACCCCGCACTGGCTCTGGCAACTCTCCGGCCGCGAGCCCTATTGTCAAGCCAGACGCTATCAACTCCGACCCTGCTTCTTCGAACCTGGAGTGGACGCCCCCCGACCAAGCCCAGATTAACAAGTGGCTGCAGACACTTGGCCGAAACAGCTCGACCGACCATGTTGGTAAGATGCTGGCGGCAGGTCAGACGGTGACGAAACTTGAGGGGTAATCCGGTGACTAAATGAGAGAAAGTGTGCGTGAGAAGAGATAAGATATGACGAGGGGATGAGACAACTCCTCTAGGACGTTGTGTGTTGTTTTCGTCAAGCCACGACTGAAGATGCTGGTTCCAGATGGTCATGTCTTGTGAAAGTCTGGCAAAGGTCTGGCAAGGGAAGGGATCAGCTTTATCAAGCCATGGGTCCTATGGAAGGAAGAAGGGTGGACTGGAGGGACTAATACCGGGTTGCGACTATGGGTAGAGAGAAGTATGATGGTTGGTTTGAGATAATGGAAAGAAGGCAAGTCTATACAGTAATGTCTAAGAATCTGAGAGATATATATATACGATAATATATAGGACATAGGTACTTAATTACATAATTACAGGATATAGAATGAGAACACGCAGCTCCTGCACAGAGCACACCTTTGATATTGCCAAGAAATGACACTCTGGTCGTCCGACTGCATGTCCGATGTAGACGGATGTTCTATATCGTGTGCACAATAGAGGGAATTTCACCAATTTTAAATGACAAATTGCTCAGCGCGAAAGGGACTCGTACCCAAGCCATGTTAACATAACGGCCGGAGACGGCCAAATATAAGTTTTCATAGGGCTTTCTCCCTTTTTCCCAGGCCTCTAAGACAAAGAAACCCCAAAGGAGACTGGGTCTAGCCATACTAGAATAGAATAGACAGACAAAAGAACCGAAGGAGATGCAATAGCCAGCCAGAACTAAGCCCAAGTACTAATTAAGCTTCAATGTACTTGGATTTTAGACATTATCCACTCTACTCGCAAGCAGAACTGACGTAATGAATCCTGGGAGGGCTCAAAGCCAGCGTTAATGAACACAAAGAGTATCAATGTAAAAACATGTTAAACCATGGATGTCAGACAAAGAGGCACCCAAGCCTGCGGAAGGCAAATGCGCCATCAGCACTGGATAATACACTAGGCTTGTCCTATCGTATCTAGGGCGGCAGGGTGGCAAGGAATAGTGTGTGTGTGGCGCGCTACAAAGAGGTGACAGGAGGATAAGAATGGTCTTTTGCTAGGTGGCGTTGCATGTGCAGCAGAGCAGTCCTTTGTAGCCGAAAAGAACCAAAGCAGCAAGACTTGCGCCAATGCGCCCTTTTCTGTATTTCCTCTTTCTCACCCCGGCCCTGAAATACAGGGCCAAATGCAATAAAGCGCATTGACATAGCATCACACTCCCTATCAGGATGGCATTTTGCTATCGTTTCCTTTCAGATGCGACCTGGTACAATCGCTTTAGGGATCGAGTCACAAATGACTTGAGTCATTTCACTCTTATGCTTGCTTTTATTTCCCATTCATGAGCTAAGAACAATGCGTAGATCGGCAGGCTAGTGAATGAATGGACAGGTGTAGACACATGAAAGGGTTAACGAAGGAGTGTGACTTGTATCCGCCTTGCAAGCAGCTTATCACTTTACAGCTAGGCTCGATACTCGATAGTCTCAAGCTATTGACTTGGACTCCCATGGGCCCGGAATAGCAGCCAGGTGCTCGCTGCGACTGTACTGCGTTGCTTTCTGTCTAAATAGAGCGCGGACCGACTGGACTGAAGAGCAAAGAGACAAAAAAGCATAAACAAAACAACAAGATATCTAAGACACCCAAGACGAAAACCAAGAATGCCATCAAAGGCACACACTCACACACACATACACTAGACACCCAGGACGAAAACCAAGAATGCCATCAAAGGTACACACTCACACACATACACTAGATACCCAGTGCGGAGTGCTATCCTCTTGGAAACAACTAGCCCGGTCTTGTCAAGTGTCCTTGTTGCTTGTCTCGCTGGTTGCCCTTCGGAACCTCCTTCCTACCTCGGTGTAATGCATGTGTACTAGCTGTATGCCAAACTGAAGACATAGGTATTTGTGTTTTACTTTCTGAGATTTCCCGCGCATCTGCTTTTGTCGAAATTTCTGGCTTCTCTAAGAGATCGGGATGTATATATGGGAGTGGCTTCCCGCTCTGTCGCCATGACCTGATCCAAGATATGTTATCAAGCCAGAGTCCTTTTCTATACAGTTCTCTTTCCCTGCTTCTCTTCTTTCTCAATAATTTGGTTTTAACATTTATTTCCACTGCCTCTCTCTGCCTCTGTCTTCTAATACCTCCCCATCGTCCCTGTTCCCTTGTCGGTTCTCTACTGTATCCCACTTCAACTTTTGAACACCTACCCACCACCGTCCATCTCCATTCTGTCCTTGCAACTATGGCGCCTCTTATGCAACGCCCCGACCTTCCCCTCCTTTTCCCCTCCAGCCTTGAAGGCTTCGACAAACCTGCATCTGTCTTCATAAAATATCATGGCCTGCACAGGCTTGCGGGGATTGCCAGTGCCGGAGTCATCTTTGACAGTGCTGATCGTATCCTCCTGCTCCAGCGTGCTGCCCATGACTCCCAGCCAGGAACATGGGAGTCTCCCGGTGGCGGTGTTGAGGCCAGCGACCAGTCGATTCTGTACGCCAGTGCGCGTGAACTCTGGGAAGAAGCTGGTCTAGTTGGCACACGCATTGTCCGCGTTGTCCCCGTACACGAGCATGGCGCAAATGCCGCCCTGCCTAGCCTCACTTCCAGCCTGTTCCCCGATGGCGATGCTGCCCATGCTAACTGGGAGTTCCAGAACGTGGCCTCCTACTTTGCAAACCGCTCCGGCTCCAAGATTTTCTGTGCCCTGGCCTTCCAGTTCGCCGACGTCGAGCCTGGCACGGAAGTCACCTTGGACTCTAACGAGCATCAGGACTTCAAGTGGGTGACGGAGGAGGAAATGCTCAACGAGCGCATGGCGGATGGATTTGAGATCCCTATTGCCGGCCGCAACATGAAGGATATGCTGAAACAAGCATTTAAGATTCGCCGTGAATCAGGGGAGACGCAGGACAAGTCGTGGGGTAAGAAGGCCGAGGTGTCATGTACTTCAAAATCACTGACCCATACATGCATGATCTCGGCCTAGTGTGCTTTGGGGGGGGGGGGGGGGGGAGCTTTGTTTGCTACTTTTTCCAAAATTTCCCGGCCCAGGACTAAGACGTATGTTGGTGTGAGTGGTATGGGTGGTGGTTGGTGTTACCGTTGTTATTGCTGTGTATCCCTGTTCTCTAATATAAGACGTCCTCTTTGTTCACTTGTTATCTTCTTGGTTTTCCCTAGGAATCCAAAGCTGGCAAATCAAATTAAAAATTAAGTTTTCAGTGTTCAAGTTTCAATACGTACAGGGCGGCGACTCATGTTCAGCTTGGACAAAAAGAGTATACATGCATACACAGGACTCGACAGCCCTATAACATAGGGCTCCTTGAATAGCAACCCGTTTCTCCCCTATCCCTCCTCAATTCCCCCCCCCCCCCCTAAAGATCACAGGGAGCCCTGGGAAGAGCCTGTCTTGTCAATCGCCTCATACTTCCAACGCTACCCTCGTCGCACGTAAATCTCAGCCACAGGGTCGCCATGGCCCTCGACACACACCCACTCGCCCATGCCGTAGCTAGCCGGAGCGACTCTAACGCCTCGGCCTCCGCCTCCAATGACGAGATTCCCCGGTCGATAGTTCAGGTCCTGCTGCATCCGACGTATAACACTGCCGTGGATGCGTGAGTTTCGCGGCATATCGCGAGTCTCTCCGCGTGGAAGGGGCCAGCGGATGGGCTTCCATGTCCCGTCGCTCTGTAGATCCATGCGGCGAAACGGCAAGTACTCCATGATACGCCAACTGAGCGTAGCGCCAAACGATAAACCGCCGCCAAATACAAGCGAGTCGTGGATTACGTTGGTCTCAGCCTTGTGCAGAATATCATGGAATTTGGCTCGTGGGTCGCCCGACTCGTCGGCCGCGCCAGGGAGACCTCGACCTGTAGGGGTCTTCTCCGTCGCCAGCGACCCCGTGCTGCTGCGTGCTACCTCCACCTGAATATCCGGGATTGCCTCCGCCTCCGCGCGCTCCGGGTCGATATCCTTGAGCGCTGCTGCGCAGCCCATGGCAATCACCTTGTCGACATCAAAACGTAGGCCGGCACGACTGGCCTCACGAACCATCCAGGTCAATGGCACGTGGCTGATGTTCATGCAGCCAGGACGGTCAACATCCCAGCCACCGCCAACATCGCCATGGCCACCAGAAAACCACACCTCATCAACATCCTGCTTGGTGTCATCCTCCGAGTCATAGCCTTCAAATTCAATCGGAGCAGGTCCACCGGCAGCTGAAAGTCGCGACATCGCAGATCCAGCCGCACTGGCAGCACGTGATCGTGATCGCGAAGGGCAGCGATAGCGCTCATAATGAGAGTGCGGGCGGCTGCGCCCACGCGAGGGCTCACCTGCCGGCATCGAATTGGTAGAAGCATCCATTTTGGAGACTTTATAGTCTGTCCTGGCATCGCCGGAGGACCGGCGGTGCGACATTTTGGGGGCAGAATCTGCGATATTCTCGATATCATCGTCGATGCCATCTTCATCTTCATCATTGCTTCCAGCTTGGTAGATCAGGTCCTGGCGGAACTTGGCCCGGCGTTCGTCAATACTCACAGCATGGCGAATTACTTTGGCTTTGGAACGTGCTGTGTACGGGAATTTGCTTCGCTGCATCCAGGCGGTTTCAAAGCGCGGGACGCTATTGACAGTGTCGAATAGGCCAAGAAAGCGAATCCGGCGTACCGGACGCGAAAAGGTCTCGCGGAAGCCCTTCATGAAGTCGTACATCTTGTGCTTATTCTTAGCGGCGCGCTTCCCAGTGTCGCCACTACGGCACTGCCACTGTGAGAAGGTCTTCCAGGCAAAGTATATCATCTCCTCGTTTCCATGTGATAGCAGGCCGACCATGTCCAGCATCTCCGACAAGAAACGTGCAATATAGGCACCCCGCGAGAAACCAAAGATGTAGATCTCGTCGCCGTGGTTATAATAGCGCATCAGGAAGCGGTAGCCGCCAACTACGTGCTGATCAAAAGACGAGCCAATAGCCGAGTCTTTGGCCTTCTGGATCCATGCTTTGAAGCGCTCGCGGATGCTAGTGTGGCTGAGGTCGTCGGTCTGCACATACGTGCCAATGCCAGCTGTTGCGAGGTCAGTCAGTGTTTCTCAAGGGGGAGGGGAGATGGGCATGAGCAAACATACGCTGGTAGTAATGGAACTGGTCGTGAGCTGTACGATCCAACATGCGGAATAGTTTGAGAATGTTGCTGTCGCTATCGTCACCGTGAAACTTATTACCGGTGCCGTCAAAGCAAAGAACCAGCTTCCTGGGCACATGAATCTGCTGCGGGACGTTGTGTGGCCCGAGGTCAGGGAATTCCACGTTCACCTGTGGGTTCTCAGAAGGATGGACAGTCACTGGGGCCGGGGTGGGTGTAGACAAAGCAGGAGAAGTTGAAAGACTGGAAACAGGCGTTCCTGTCTGTGAATGGATGCTTTCTGGCGTGGGCTCCTTGAAATGAATGTGCGGCTGCGTTGAAGGCCGTGGCTGGCTTTGGTCGTGCGAGGTAGCCATGTTCATGGCCGCACCCGGCGAAAGCAGGTTCTGAGCCATGATAACAGTAAGAGAAGAAAGGGAGAAGAGCGGTCAACAGACGACTAAAACTATTTGCTGGTATCACTGCTTAGGCTTTGTGAACCTATGAATAGAGCAGACATATACGTACACATCAACAAATAGAAACAAACAGTTAAGAAAGATGTGAAAAATAAAAACAATAGAGAGAGATAGAAAGAACAAGACGTCTCGCATGCCCGTCCATCGACCAGCGTCGGGGAATGCTATTCTTCTTATATTTCTTTTTCCAGGCTTCTTATTGTCTTAGGTGGGCAAACTTGTCAGTCCCTCTGTTCCCTTTCTTTTTTCTTTTCTCTCCAACATGCAACCAGCCATCGAGCGACACATACACACGCGGTAACCAGCTACAGACCCAGGCCGCGCTCTCTTGTCTTCCTTGCCCGCCCTGTGTGCCCGTTCTTTTTGTTTTTTTTTCTGTTTTTTTCTGTCTCTCGTTTCTATATATTCCCTATCCGCTCTTGATCTCCCTATGCTGCTGCTTCTTTTAGAAAGCGTGTCTTTGTTCCCCTTCCTTCTTGTTGATCCGGGTTCCTCCACCTCCTTCTTCTTCCTTTTCTTCCTACCCCTCCTCAACCAACCGCCAAGTTCAGCTTTGCCCCCGTCACATGGAAGTCAAGGGCTTCACAAGATAAGCCCATAACAGGAAGTCTTGTTGGGAAATCAGTGCTTCTCACTGTGTGTCAGCAGGCAGTCGGTTAGCGAGCGCGCCCTTGTAGATCGGCCGATTATTCATCTCTGGCTTTCTGCGGGCATTGATTTTCACTGTTTCCTATTTCTCTCAGTCTGGCCTGCTGCTTAGCACCACTCGGTGCCATACTGCTTATTGGTCTTGGGCTCTTTGCTAGAGGGCTGGCTATCTCCAGATCAGGCCCGTTCCATATAGAAAATCCTCCCGTTTGGAGTTTGGTGCCGCACCGTTTTGATGCGACGTTGGAGTGCAGACAAGAACGACTGAAAGCAGAGCAACAGTAACGGTAACGTTGGTCTGGCCTTGGCCTCGCCCCGCCTGCATTTCTCACATCCTCACACACACACACACACTCTCTCTCTCTCTCTCTCTGTCTCTCTCTCTCTCCTCTCACCTCTCTCTTTCTCCCCCCCCCCTCTCTCTTCTTCCTTCCTCCTCTACACTTGGCTCCTTTCCTCCCTTAACCCTCGGCATGGTTCTCAATCAGTTCCAACCTACCCTTGGGCCTCTTGCTGTCTCTCCCCCTCATGTTTCGGGAAAGCTGATAGACCTTTTTTTTGTTTTCACGAGTTCAAGAAGCTTTTGAGCCCTTAAAGTCTTGGACATGTTTCTTAGGGGTGGATGTTTTCAAAGTTTTAAGCTTGACATGCCAATGCTTGGCCTCCTCATTGTCATTGACTACTTTCTGGGCCGCCCGTTCCTCCCTGCTGTCCAAAACTTGAAATTCTCTATGTGATGAACTTGTCTCCCTCGTCCATCTCTCAGCGTTGCTCTCTTACTAATCTAATCGACTCGTCTTCGCTCTCCAGCCCTCTCACCCTCCCACCCCCTCCTCTTCAACAACCCCAAGGATTCCTTGTTTTATTATGATCTGCGTCTTATACATTACCGCGGCAAGTTTTTGACTGTTCTCTTGCTGATTTCTCGTTTGGATGTCCCTCATTCAACTCATAGAATGTCTTGGTATTCCTTTTGTTTCTTTTTTTCTTTATAGGCATCACCACCATGCTAGGGGCGAGCCACCCAATCACCGTGTTCCTCTGCCCTTTATTCCTTGTCCCACCAACCAATGGCGTTGCATACATTGCTTTGAATCGCTTCTACATGTTCAACCTGACACTAATAGTAAAGGAGGAGGTCCAACATACCGTCAGGGCTAAAATTAGGGTTACAGCGCTATTGTTATCAAGTGCCGAAGTTTGGTTGCAGCAATAAAAGAAGCAAAAAAGCCTGATTCCAATTCTCACTCCCTTTGGCGTGCTTCGCCCCGCCACCAATCTCATTTTATCGTTCTGGCTTGTTGCTGTTGCGCTCCCATTTTTTATGTTCCCCGGACAGACATAATTAAAATTGGGTGTTTTGTCTTGTGCTACACAGTTGCCCTCTAACACACACACACACACACACCTATACATACCAAAATTGGCGTCTCGGAATGTGGCCAAGCTTGTCTGTCTCGCTTTGTTTTCTGTCTGTATTAGTCTCCGTGTTTGCTTGTGCTTCTTCCCCTATCATTACGCCGGCTTGCTAAGCTCTGCTGCGCTTTTCTTGCTGCGGGCTGTGGCGACTTGCTGGCTCGGGAAGGAGCAAGACTCGGCCCGCGCACTTGCCTCGTCCTGATCAAAGAACCATGTGAGTGAACAGGGCAACTACCCCCTTCTCGCCTCCAAAATCTCTATCCTATCGAGCAACAGCCAACTCGCCTTTTTATTTCTCCACTTGCCTTTTTTCTGTTCTGATAAAGAATCCACAGTCTAGTACAGAAAGCAGTCGTGTGAGGAGCCCGAGGACAGGCCAACACAAGTAATAAGTCGTGCGAGAGGCAGGTGGGAACGGGCCTCCAACTAAAAGGGGCAGTTGCAGCCAAAACAGTACCCGACTTTAACCTCTGTTTTCCCAAGGGCCGCATCGCTGTGACCAGGCCATATTGCGTCATGATGCCTTAGTTGTTGACCTGTTGGTCTCAGATTGGTTTGCAGTCATCATCTCTGAGTCCTATCAGGTGTCAGTCAAGCTCTAGGTTGTTCAACACGATGTCCACCCCCAGGGAAATTGCGAAAGAAAAAAAAAGAAAAAAGGAAAACAAAAAGAGCAATTTATTTCATGCAGCTAGACATGAACAAGAAAAAAAAAGAATTCAACTTACCCCGCCCTATAAACCTGGACTGGACTGTAGTATCAAAGACTCCAAACTTTACAAAGGCCAATGCGTAAGTTAGACTGCACGTACTTGCAGAAACTCGCCCGTTGACCAGCTTGGCTAGTTGTGCTTGTCTGGCTGATTGGTCACTCGGCCTCTCTTCATGGCGCATTTGTCGTCCGATGATCTGGGTCTCAAACTACTGCGTCTGTCCAAGAAAGATGGGAATGATTTTTTTTTTTGGCTCAGCATGTCACAAAGTGCAAACATGTAATGGACTGAGCTCAAAATCACTAGGGTATACGTTGCTCTTTAGGGTTACACACAATCACACAGTATTAAATATGGTAATATGCACTATCGAGCCACATAAAAATAGGCCTAAGCATAGTGCGCAGCAACTGTCATGTAGACCGGTCGAGACAGCTCTTCAGCTCTGAGCAGCAAGTCCCCCAGTGCTATTTTCTTAGACCCTTTATTAAGGTCGCTGACTGGTCTAGCCAGTCGGGGCGCAGCAAAAGATCCGGAAGGGAAGCAAGCATATTCTTTTTTGCCGTGTGTTCAAGCCTCTTCCGACCCGAGGCACGGCGAGAACTAGGTTTGTATTAGTTTCTGATGCTTATGGCATAGGTGGGATTCTATTCTCTGGAGGAGGTTATTTCTTACTGGTACTTTGAATCAAATAGGAAGTCGGCGGGTATTTTATAATAATTTCTTTCTGTAGCTCCTTCCTCCTTGTTTCCCGCTCTCCGCACACCGGCACTCTTAAACGAGCGAAACTTTTCGTCATGGGGCTTTTCCCACTTCTCTTCAGGCTTGGCTTTGAGTCACGGACGGAAAAGATGAGGCTCAGGTGGTCGTGCTCGGCAAGGATGGATCCATGTCACTGAAGTGTGGAGGGGAAGCGACATAGTGGTTAGTCTAGCTTAGAATATATATATATATATACTTTTTTTCCCTCGTTAATTTCTTTTCCAGCTGCTACGAGTGCTAGTGATGATGTGGGTTGAAAAGAGAAATCTCCAGGGCTAGAAAAACAAAAAAGAGAAAATCACAAGCAAGAGTACATTGGCTGGGAGGGATGACGCAGTAGCACTATTTACAATGCATGTTGATGTATGTACGACACCGTCATATCAACCCACACCATGCCAGCCAGCAAGGAAAAAACGGTTCAGCAGACCTGATCCACGTGCATGAATGACAGAAGAGAATTTTTTTTTTACATGCCCAGGAGGGCGAGAGACCTGAGCGAGATGAGTGGGATTTTATACTGTTGTTGTACCGGAAGTCCGGCTTTTCCTTCACCGCTACGGAGGGAGGCTTATGTTGTTCCTTTCCGACACAGCCAAATTTCCACAGTGGCTTTGATCTCGATTGTTGTGTGTTGTTGTTTGGCTTGCTTGCTGGGTCACACCACTTTATCTCCCCTCCCCTTTGTTCCAGGCTCTTATTTAGAAGTCGGGGGTTTTTCCCTTGTGCCAAGCAAACCTCCAAATAAAACACAGTAGTACACAACGTGGACCACAGCAACCTCTAACAAATGCTAGACTCGCCCACTCCGAACTGTTCGCCCTTGATCCTTCTCTCATACCTCTCATACATCTTCCTTTTGCCTTGCTTACTGACAGAAACAGTGTCTCTCCAAACTTGGAGCGCGGAATCCCTTGCCGGCAGTATAATGCTTAACTTTTTGAATCCCCTATCAAGGCAAAAAAAAAAAAAAAAGGAAGAGACGCAGAGACCAAGGCTAGAGCTAAAGGAAAGGGAGGAAGGGATGGGCAGATGGAGGAGTTTCCTGACTCTTACCTTGTGGGCGCCCGCCATGACCACCGAGCGGGTTGTGCGTGCGGCGTCTTTCTTTCTTTTCTCTTTCCCTACATTTTGTAGAGGTACGGCCGAGGCATGAGCCAAGTAAGCGCGGTAGTATTTTGTGATTTCTTTTTGTTATTGCCGTGTATTCTCACTCGTTCCTCCTTTATCTTTCTTTATGTTCTCTCTTTACATTTATATCCTCAAACTAACCTGAGAGGTCTCTTCAAGTGCAGGTCCAGAATCTCTCAAATTATAACCGGCCAGTCGGCTGGACTTGTATTCCGTAGCAAGCTGTCGAGTCAGCCAGACAAGACTAAAAAAAAGGGCAATATCAAGTTAGTCAAGAAAGGTGATTACCCTTTTTGGCCAAGATCATCCCTTCTTTACGGAGGAGGGGAAGTTACGTTGGAACTCTAACACATTTGCTCCTATTTTTGATGAAAGCGCAAAGGCAACTGCGGATTTGGTCTGTGACTTTTGTTCATTGCCACTTTCCACTTGCTTACCTTTCTGCCGCGCTGTGCGTCTGTGTCGCCCCGACCTCGAACCAGTGGTACTTTCCTAATAACTGGCACTTCTGGCAACTTTGGTACCTGATCAGGCGAAGTAGTTACCGATTTTGCTCAGAGCGCCTCCTTCGATATATGACTTCAGATATAATTCTTTTTTTTTTCTCTTTTAAACAAATGCTTTCCTCCTGTTTTCCTGGTCGTTTTCATGCCTTTAGTTTTCTTTACTTCTTTCATTTTTACAAATTCTCGCAAGTCGCCAAATCTTGGCATCTCACTTTCCTACGTACTTCACCCCTACTAGGTGAACAAAATCCTCTCCCCAGCTCACCCTAAAGCCTTGACTTTATCTTTATTTTTATTCTTCTATTCTCTATATTTACTGTCTTATTTTTTACTCTTTATCTTTTTTTATCTCTCCGCATTAATCGTTTATAGTGATCATTCTTCTCAGTATCATTTTCTTGAATTTCACTTTTTCCTGTTCTTTTTCTTCTTCTTCTTCCTCATCATTGCTTTGTTACACGTTCGTCTAAACGGCTTTCGTTTTTGTTGTTTTCACGACGTTTTTTTATTTTTATTTTTTTGAGCTTCTTAGAGTGTGTGACATCATTATCTGTTTTTTGTCGGTCTTTGTTCCTTGGCTTAATCCCCGATCACTTGAATATCCGGCTCGGTACTTGGTGTCTTTTATCCTATATAGCGCTTTCCGAAAACCACGGCGAACACATACTCGGCCTCCAGGTCTCTGGCCTTCTTTATTTATTTGTTTTACTCCCCCCCCTCCCCCCTTCGCCCGGCCCAAGACTTCCTCATACTATGGCTGACGCATCTGCCAAGCCCATTGCTTCCGGGGGTGGAATGACCGTTTCCATCATGTTAGCCGAGCCCAACCTCTTCTTGACCGGTTTCGATCACCATGGACGGCGCAGGGGCCGGCGTAGTGAGCCGGGCTCAGCCTTTCTACGTGGCACTCTCAAACTGGAACTTTCGCGCTCTGTAAAGATTAAAGAAATTAACCTGCGGCTTAACGGCAAAGGCCGGATTGACTGGCCCGGAGCTGCCGGAGTGCCCATAAAGGGCCGCCGACGCGACCATGAACTGCTCAACTCGCTTTCACAAGAGCTCAAGTTCTTCGACATCGCCTCAAAGTCATGGGAGACCGAGTATGGCACCCTCTGCACTTTTACATTAGCTAGCGACTCCCATAATACCATTTCCGACATGCGCTGCCTTCCCCGCCCCCGACAAAATTCGTTTCTCAGCCCCGATTCTGCTTCTGCAATATCCGTTAGCTCCGGCTCAAACCGTTCTTGTAAAGAGGGCCGCCGCCTCAGTTTGGTGCACCGTGCACGGTCACGGAGCGTCGGCAAGTCAGAAACATCTTCAACATCTGCTCAAGACCATGTGCACAAGGATTATAAACGATTCCCGGCTGGCGTCTACGAATACTCCTTTGAAATCCCCGTTGATTACCGCTACTGTGAGACTGTCAACCTGCCGGCTGGTTATCTCACATGGCGTCTTAGTACCGAGATCGTACGACCAGGGCCCTTCAAACCCAACCTTCACGGTTACCGCGACATCTCCATTATTCGCCTCCCCGACATGATGTCATTAGAAATCACTGAACCTGTGGCCATTCGAAAATGTTGGGAAGACCAGCTGTACTATGAAATGGTGCTCTCGGGTCGCACATTTCCGATTGGTTCTCGGCTGCCCATTATGCTCAAGCTCCAACCGCTGGACAAACGGGTCCAGCTGCTTAAAGTGCGTGTGTATATTTCTGAGTCTATTGAATACATATCCAAGTATCTCGACCCCCATACCGGCACTGTCGTCAAGCGAAAGGATCCGAAACGCATGTTCTGTGTGTTTGAAAAGGTGGCGGGGCACGAAGTCGACAATTCCCGTTTCCCAGGGTCGACGTTGACGTACCGCCGGGGCGGTGAGGTCGACGATGAATCCCGCCAAATACACCGTACTGTAGCGTCAGAACGTGGAACCATGCCTGAGAACTACGACGCAGTGCACTTTCGCAATCGCGTGTCCAATATGCTGGGCGAGCTTGATCTGGGGCTCGAAGAGTTGTGGGAGGATACGGAGCTGGACCTTAATGTCCAGATTCCGACGTGCCAGATGATGGCACGCAAATCAGAGCTGCAAGTACATCCGGACGTGAGCTGGACACGCTTTACCGTGCAGCATTGGGTGCGGGTGAGTTTTATTTTTTCCTTCCCTGCCGTCTGCATATCTTCCCTCCTCCCTGTAACCCTTATTAACGTATTCTTTGGTTGAAGGTTGTTCTCAGAGTCGCCAAGCGGGACGACGTCAAGCCGGCATCCTACAAAAACCAGTATGAAATCACCATTGAGTCGCCGATCATGATACTCAACTGCCGCAACAACGAGATGACACTGCCACAATATTCATCAGTCGACAATAGTGATAGCACAACCTCCCAGCCCCACCGTCAATGCGGATGTCCCGATGCTCCGCTTACATCCTTCACACGGTCTGCATCACCTTTGACAGTCCCAGGCATGTCGCCCAAGACTCTGGTGATGACGCAAGTAGAGCCTATATCAGGAGATAACCTCGACCTTGGTGCTGGCAATGTGCCGCCCGATCTCGAGTCGGGGCTCGGGATTTCCCCGTCGAGCCACGGAATCAACCGTGTGCCGTCGTATCAACCACGGGCTTTCACCGACCTAACCATTGATACGAGCCTGGACTTACCAACACCATATGACGATGATATCAACGAGGAGAATGGACTCTCTAGACCACCTCAATATGACGTGGTGGTTGGTACACCTAGCGTCGACGGTTTAGCTGACTATTTTTCCCGGCTCGAGACGTACGAGGACAATGCCGCCCATAGCATAGGCGGAGGCGGGCGGTCATGCAATTCTGCCGAATACGATAGTGACGACAGTGGCGATGCACCGCTGCGTCTTGTCAACCGCGGGGGCAGAGTTAATGTGCGCAATCCAATGTGTCCGGGGCTTCTGCGCGCACCGAGCCGAAGCATGGACATGCAAAGACCAGCACTGGAAACCATCATGGGACGACCAGGACGACTAGGGCGGAGATGAGCAATGCGTGTAGAGGAGTGTGGCATTCATGTGTGTATGACGCTAGAACGCTGATCGGCAGAGCACACTAGGGTTTGTGCCAAGCGCATTCTCGAACAAATCACCGAGCAATGTATGGCCCTAGTGAATGTACATTATAATCTGAGGGACTATCATGAATAAATTCGACAAGCAATAGAAATGAAACTTAGTGACGCACAAGGAGAAATCTTGAAAACAACAAGCCTGCTCTGGAGTGACCAGAGTGCTTACTCATCCAGGACCCACCGTCCAGATTGCGAGTTTCAAGGGGCGTGTCATGGAAAGTTCTTTGGAACAAGGAATTTGGTTTTAGAAGTTGCCATGCCAAGGTGCTGTTTCAATGGAAAATAAAAAGGCGCGAAGGCGGGCAAAGATATTTTACATACAATTAGGTAAGGAGAGAGGAGAGACAGCAAAGACGATGGCTGAGGAAAGTCAAGCCCTGATGTCTTATTAGGCTCATACTATAGCCGCTACATGGCTGCCTCATAGCACTGCTAGTCTGGACATTAGTACTATGTAGTTGTATTATAGCGTCTCGGCAAGCCTGAGGGTCCCATAAAAATGGAGCAGCCATAAGGGGGGGGGGGCTTTGTAAGCTGTAGGCGAGTGGGGCCTTCTGGAGTTAAGCTATCAGGGGCAAGTTCCAGCAGCATCAGATGAAATTAAGCACCGTTAGGAGCTTTGTTGTAGTGGTCTCAGGCAGAATACAGTGAAAGTCAGGGATAGGTTGGCCTAGAGATGGGAAACAAAGTACTACACTTTCAGGGAGTTAGTGGAGCCTGATCTCCAGCATAATAGGGGATTGCATGAAATATAGCGCTATGATACTGAGATCCTAGCTCTAACAATATCGGCCATCCGGCGATCGGGCTGCCCCCCAGCCAAGGCCAAATTGGTTTGAAAATTGCAAGTCTACCGTCCAATCTGTTTCACCATTCCCACATCCCGAGTCCAGAATAGCAACACAGGGGCTGGTGGATCAT
The DNA here is from genome assembly GCA_038407095.1 of Ceratocystis destructans. Classification (NCBI taxonomy): domain Eukaryota; kingdom Fungi; phylum Ascomycota; class Sordariomycetes; order Microascales; family Ceratocystidaceae; genus Ceratocystis; species Ceratocystis destructans. The sequence continues at coordinate 17,991 of JAXASZ010000961.1, forward strand.
CAGCATCGATATGATGTGAACGAGTCCCGTGTTTCGCCTTCGGACTGAGTGACTTGGCTTGGGGACTGATCCTATCTTCCTAGAATAACCTACCTGCCGGCTGGAAGTCTACTGAAGAGGGGCGAGCAAGGGGGCCGCTTGTTGTGTGCTGCTCGTGCTTTGCAACGGTGTTTGCTGTTGGCATCTCGCTGTATAAAGCCTGCCACCGTCCGCTTCCCATTGCTGAGGTTCTTACATTGCTTGATACTTTGCAAAGTGCAATGGACTGGAACCATTTTCTCTGAGACTACATCGTTTTCTTTTCTACATTCTTTTCATTTTGCTGTATTGACTGGCTCATTTACATTCTTTCACAACGTTCATTTTCTATCGTTCTTGCTTCTTTTCTCTTCTATCTTCACTCATTCACTCAATTAAGTCTCTATTATCATCATCTGCTATCCCATCCCATTTCGCCCATCATGCGCTTCTCTGCTTCTGCTCTTCTCATGGCCTCTACGGCCATGGCCGCCTCAAACCTCGAAGGCCTCGACCGGATGGCTAAGATTGCCGGCAAGAGGTACTTCGGTACTGCTGTTGACAACAGTGAGCTGACCGACACTGCCTATACCGACATTCTCAAGGACTCCATAATGTGGGGTTCTCTGACTCCTGGTAACACCCAGAAATGGCAGTTCACTGAGAAGACTCAGGGCGTCTTCACGTTCAAAGACGGTGATGTCATTGCTGATCTGGCCGCCAGCCAAAACATGATACTTCGCTGCCACACGCTCGTCTGGCACTCGCAACTGCCCCAGTGGGTCACTTCAGGCACTTGGACCAAGGAAACACTGACCAAGGTCATGGAGACTCACATTACCAACCAGGTTGGGCACTACAAGGGCAAGTGCTACTCATGGGACGTTGTTAACGAGGCCCTTGAGGATAACGGTGCTTACCGTGACAGTGTCTTCCACAAGAACATTGGCAAGGAGTTCATCCCTCTGGCCTTCCAGTACGCTGCTGCCGCGGACCCCATCCCTAAGCTGTACTACAACGACTTCGGAATTGAGACCCAAAATGCCAAATCTGATGGTGTCGTCGCTATTATCGAGAGCATTAAGGCTGCTGGTGCCCCCATCCATGGTATTGGTCTCCAGGCTCATATGATTGTTGGCCAGGTCGAGCCCAAGGCTGCGTACGTCGCAAACCTCCAGAAATACCTAGACGCTGGTATTGAGGAGGTTGCCTACACCGAGCTGGACGTCCGCCACCCTAGCCTTCCCCCCGCTGACGGTGCTCAGGTGAAGCAGGCTGATGACTATGCTACCATTGTCGGTGCCTGCATGGACGTTCCTCAGTGCGTCGGTGTGACCATCTGGGGTTTCACCGACAAGTACTCCTGGGTCCCTAACACCTTCCCGGGTGCTGGTGAAGCTCATATGTTCGACAAGGATCTGAAGCCTAAGCCTGCCTACCACTCTGTCTCGGCTCTACTGGCAGCCGCCGGCGAAAGCGCCACAACCACTGCCACTGCCCTTCCCACCCCGGCTAGGCTTCACATCCGGGATGCCACCCCCACCCCTTACTCTGAGGAGGAAGAGACCTGCGACCCTGAAGAAGACGACGAGCCTGCTGTCACCTCCTCTAGTGGAGCCCAAGGCCCTCCTGCTACCACCTCTTCTGGCGGTGCTCAAGGCCCTGGTGCTACCAGCCCTAGCACTCCTGACGAAGATGACACCTGCGACCCTGAAGATGAGGACCCTACTACTTCTTCCGCCCCCTCGACCCCTGGGTCCCAGCCTAGCAACAACCCTGCTACCCCGACCAACCCCGTCAGCACCCAGAATGATGATGATGACACCTGCGATCCCGAGGAGGAGGACGAGCCTACCTACGGCCCCAACCCTAACTCGGCCCCTAGCTCTGCCCAGCCCTCGGTTGCTGCCACTGGTACCACTCCTCCCGGCTCTTCTCAGACTGGCTCTTCTCAGACTGGCTCTAACACTGGCTCGGGCACCGCCGGTCAGTTCCAGCAGTGCGGCGGCACGGGCTACAACGGCCCTACCGGTTGCGCTGCTGGATTCACTTGCACCGTCCAGAACGAGTATTACTCGCAGTGCTTGTAAGCATCAGGTGATGCCATTTCAGACGAGGAGGAATAGGGGACGTCCATTGTTCGTACATACCAAGTAACCTTAGAACCTGTCAATAAGAACTCGAGGCAGTACATATTAATATTGCCCAAGGAAAACTCAGTATTTCTGTGACGCCAATGAATGTTTTAGATGTGTTTTAGGTACGGGAGTAAAGCTGAGACAATGTGGGGTACGGGCACCTGAATGCCGAAGAACCGGAATGCGGGTATCCATCCTACCATATGTATGTCTCTCAATTCGATTCAAACCCTATGATCGAAAGGGACTTATACTAACCCTATTGACATGCTGCTGTATTCCCATACTAAAGCGCCATTGTGGGAGGAAGTTGACGATCAGGGAAAGAGCCAAGTCAAAATTCGAAGGCTATAGAAGCTGTGCAAGCCCTATCCGATCACGTGAGGCGCTCTCTTCATCCACGCGGGAAAATTCGTTCCGTTGCTGGGTCTGCTAACTTTTTCATCAAGCATCGTAGCCCTTTTGATTGGGCCTTGTTGAATGATTGCCAAATTCCGCTACCAATTTAACTCACTAGTTGCTACGCGGCCAACATGCTTCCGCCCTCAATGTTTCCTCGCTGCCCCATTTCCTCTGCTCTCACTCGCGCTTCTTCGCTCCTCTTGTCTCCATGTGTCATTTTGTCAGGCCACACTGGAAAATCGTATGTGGTCTCTCGACTAACATGAGTTCTAGAGCTACGCGGCTCTGGACCAGGAATCAATTTTGTTCGTGGCTTCGGTCTTCTATTGGACCCCTTTACTTTTGCTGAATAAAATAGGATCTAGCTCGCTCGCTCTGCGCCGAGCCTGGAACCTTGTCTGGTGGTGGTGTGATGGAGCTTTTCTGCTGCTTCTTCAGCCCGGCTATAGAGAGATAGGGGGGCGGGAGGCTTTCTTTCTGATGGAGACCTTGGTCGATAGTGTCAAGTGTGGATCTCGGAAAGCGAAGAGGAAGAAGACAACCAAGCAACGCTCAGTTCCTTGGTCTCGGTTTTCTTTTCCTATCCAGCTCTCTTGGGATTGGCGCTCTTCTCTCCCCCTCCTTGCTTGTCTCCTTTTCTCCGAACTGCTTGTCGGCCATATTGAGCTGTCAAAACGTCAGCGGCAGGGGGTTTGGGCGATTAGATCGCTGGATGGTCAGTTCTCATTGCTTGTTTTCCATGTGGTTAGTCCTTATTGTTCATCTTGGCACCACAGGTCGTGAAGATTCCATGTGCTTGTCTCTCGTCTGGCCTGTACGCATATGTTATCATGGGCACTAATACCACCAGGAAAACCTCAATCTACTTCGGCCAGGGCTTCTACTGTCCCGCTCCAATCTCAGAATTATGCGTTCAACTACTCATTTTGGTAGACAGTCTCTGACTCTCCTTTACTCCTGGCGTCTGTCTTTGCTAGCACATTTCGCATCTTCCAGCCTGTTTGGGGCTCCCCTGGCTTTGAACCTAATCTTAAAACTTCAACCTCTATTCTTTTGCACACAATAAGCCTAGGCCGGGCCCGCTCACTAAAACATGACTTGATTTTCCCTGAAAGAAGTCTGTCTATCCCTACAGTTTGGATTCGATTTCCTTTTTCTTTCTTCTAGTGTCTGTTCGCTACGGGGAAAGCGCCTTTTCCAACTTTACGGTGGCTGAGGCTACAGGATCAATAAAGCGATGAATACAGCCAAGTTGGGATAGAAAGCCATGGTGAGTAAAGGATCATCTAGCCTACTAGGGTCCTCTGCTGGCAGGGTCTTATATTTTGTACTTTGCCTCATTGTGTTAGTGAAGCTTTTTCTTTCCTTCTTGAGTATAACAGTGAGAGAAAAAGAAAGAACTCATTCAGGAGATGAAAGAAGCTGAACACGATGGCAGGATGCTTAGGCTGTTAGCCGAGAGTATTCTGGCCGAGTCCAAGAGGAGAAGCGTGATCAGTGGCTCGTTGTTCTCACGAACATATATCTAGCCCACCCCATCTTGATTCGATGTCTACTTGGGTCTTTCTTTCTTCAGCCAAGGCACCGTGTCCAAGGTCCTCTCTGTCCTCCCCCCCCTCTCTCTCTCTCTTCTATCTCATTCTACCTTTCTCCCTTCCCTCCTCAGCCACTTGGCGGCCTTCTTTCTTGTACACTTTTCTTTTCCTCTTTTTATTTTTGGTTGACACCCTTAATTCTACCTCTCTCTCTCCCCCCCCCCCCCCCGTCTACAGAGATCACATATTCACATACCTCTTCCACAAGATGGTCCGTGCTTCCGCTCTCGCCTTGGCGCTTAGCCTCTCCGGCTTCATTGCTGATATCCAAGCTGCTCCGTATGGTACTGAACCCATTTTGGATTCACGTAGTGAACAGCGTCGCGATGTCTCATCCTCCTCATGTAAGGCAAAGCCCTCATCCCCTCCTGACCATGATGGTGTCACCAGAAGTAGCAGCAACAGTCCCAGCAACAGTAACAGTGGCCGTAATTACGGCGACATTGGCAATGCTAAGATGCATGGTAACAACAGCCCTAATCGCGGTAAAGGCCATGGAAGTTACACCAACAAAGAGAATGGCGGTAGCAGCCACCGATACGACAACGGTAGAGGCCCTAATAGAAACCAAGGCCCTGGAAATGGTAGATTTCCTGCCAACAGCAAGGGCCCTGGAAATGGCAAAGGCTCCAAAAGCAGCCACGGTAATAGTCACGGTCAAGACCATAACAACGACCATGGAAACGGTAGTGGTCATGGTGTTGGTGTTGGTCATTTCACCACCGCTGTAACTACCGTTACAAGTAGTCGTAGTACTAGCAGCAGTAGCAGCAGTACTAATCTTGGAAAGACTAGCGACGGCTCTGTCTTTGTGTCTTCGTCATCAGTGCCATCTTCGGTTCCTCCTGTGACATTGACTTCAACTCCAGCACCATCGAGATCGGAGGCTTCTTCCCTATCTTCTGTCCTCTCCCAGGCTGTGACTTCAGCTTCGTCTTCAGATTCAGTTCCAACTCAGTCCTCAAGCCATATTGTGACGTTGGCCCCGTCCTTCTCAAACTCTTCTATGGCGATGTCTTCATCTCATCTTAATTCTACTACTACAACTTCTCTTTTGAACTCTACGACGACTCTGTCTTCGTCTCCAACTTTATCTTCTTTCGTTTCTTTGACTTCTACTTCTTTTTCTGCTTCTCTTTCTTCTTTTGTTGATTCTGCCACTCCTTTCGCCACCCTTTCTGAAACTTTAGCCACCTCCATTGAGGCCCCTTCGTTTTATATTTCTGCTGATATTTCCTCTATTCTTTCCACTATTTCCATCACCTCTACCTATTCTTCCACTACCTCTGTTGTGGCCACTCCTGAGTCGGCTGATTATGGCTTGGTTTATCCGGGAAGCAGCTCAGGTCTCGAGACTTTGATTGCTACTGATACTGTTGAAACTACATCAACCGTGTATGGATTTGATATTATGGAGACATCTACTGTCAAGACTACGACTACTGCGTCTAATTTGGCTGCTATTGAGACTTTCACTACCGAGATATCGTCTGCCATCTCTGACTCTGTTACCGAGACTACGCCCACTGTTGCCTCTACCTCTGTTGGTATCAATACGTCTGCTACCGAGACTTCCACTACCAACTATCTGCCTAATAGTTCGGCCATCGTGTCTTCTATTGATACTTCTACCACGGGTATTTCAAGTGCTATCTATGCATTGGCGAACAACACTATCACTTCGGGTGGTGTTGACTTTGCTGCTATTTCTACCGCCGTTGAGACAGAGAATTTCACTACGGGTAGCCCAGCTGTTACAGAGTCCTCCATGAATGCTGGTCCATCCTCTACGCCGTATGATATCATCGCCAACACGTCTGTTGCTGCCAATACTTCTGCTACTGCCGATACCACTGTTGCAACGACTACTTCTGCTGCTCTGTTTAGTAAGGACTGGCACATTATTGGCCATTTATTGTTTAATGTTTTCTTGCTAACCTCGGTTCTTTAGCGACGGATAATGGTCTTACTTCTACTTCTGTGACTCTCTCCACCGAGACCAGCTCTTCATCTGCCCTGACCGCTACTACAACAAGCACGGTTTCTGTACCTTCTACCATTACCACCACTTCATCTACCGTAACTAGCACCTCTACTAGCACCTCAACTTCATCAGGTGCTGCTGTCACAGTCGCTCAAGATGGCTCTGCTCAATTCACTGCCATTAACCAGGCTATTGCCTACGCACAGGCATCTGGTATCCCCACTGTGTCTGTGCTTGCTGGCACTTACACCGAGGCTGTGACCATCTCTAGCACGGCATCGATTACAATCGCTGGCCCTACTGCTGCTTCATACGCAGATAACAAGGTTACCATTAGCCAGCCTGGTCGTGTCGTCACTTACAACGCCGCTGCTCGCGTGGCTTGGCGCAATGTTAAGATTGCTAGCACCGATGCTACCGTTGCTAGCACTGCTGGTGGAGCTATATATCTACGTGGTGGGAAGAACGCCTTTTATAGCTGCTCGCTAGTGTGCGCTGGCGCTGGCTGCTTAACTGGTAACTACGCAGCCGCACTGGTAACGGACTCATACCTGGAAGCTTCTGACAAGCTCCTGTACGCTTACCCCTCAGTGTATCTCTTCCGTACGCGCGTGGTCCCCACTGCATCCAATGCCCTGATTGTCTACAACCAAGGCGCGACTATCAACTCTGTTCTTTACAACTCGACTATCGTTGTAGACTCTTCTGAGATTGTTCAAAAGAGTGGTGCCACCAATACCAACGTATTTCTGGCTGCTGCTAACTCAGCTGGTGGCTCGGTCGCTCTATTCCGTAATACGAGTATTGCCTCCTTTGTAGCTACTTCGGGTGTCCATGTTGATAGCAAGACCCAGGCTACTGGGAACTTTTACACCGAGTTCCTCACTTCTGGGGCTGGCGCCTACAAGTCCAATTCTGCTGCGCGTGCTGCCTATATGGCCTCTGCAATTGATGCTAGCTCACTGGGAAACTATGAACTTAAGGCTTTCTTTGCTGGAGTGACCCCCTCTGTTGCGTCCACTGATGTTAACTGGATTGATGCCGATATTGTGGCTGCTATTTCTGCCAGCAACTCTCAACAGGCTATTCAGGCTACGGCTACCACCACTACCACCACTATTTCATCAACCTCAACTTCTACATCAACCTCCACGCTCACAGCCATGACTACTGCAGCGGCTATCAATACCACTACCACTACAACTACTCTGATCACATCTACCACTACCACAGCTGTGCCTTCTACATTCACTGTAGCTGCAACCCCTACCGCTGGTCAGTACGGCAGCGTGCAGTCCGCTGTTCTTGCCCTCCCTAACGATGGCGCTGCCTATACTATTTACATCCTAGCTGGCACCTACACTGAGCAACTGTCTATCAATCGCACCGGCCTGGTCACACTTCGCGGAGAAACTACCTATGCAAATGATTACACGCAGAACAAGGTCCGTATCGAGTTCTCGCGTGGCTACCTTACTAGTCTTAGCCGCAATGAAGAAACTCCTGTTCTATACTCGCGCAAGACTGATAGCTCTGGTCTATCGCTATACAATATCGATTTTGTCAACACCTATCCTCAGACCAGTAATACTGCTGCTCTTGCTGCCGACTTTTATGGCAAGAAAATGGCTGCCTATGGTTGCTCATTTGTTGGCTTCCAGGACACTTTACTCGCCAACCAGGGCACACAGGTCTTCAGCAACTGCTACATTGAGGGTAGTGTCGATTTTATCTGGGGCTATTCCAAGGCCTTCTTCCACCAATGCTACATTGCTTCGAACACTGCCAAAGGCGCTAGTATCACTGCCCAAAACCGACCCAGCTCTGCATGGGCCGGTGGCTTTGTTTTCGATAGTTGCTATGTGACGTACACTGCTGCGTATGGCACTACTATGGGCCAGACCTATTTAGGCCGTCCTTGGAGCAGCTATGCTGTTGCAGTTTTCCGCAATTCTTATCTGGATAAGCACATCAACGCTGCTGGCTGGAGCATTTGGTCCACCTCTGCCCCACAGACCGACAACGTCTTCTTCGGCGAGTTCAATAATACTGGTCCTGGTGCTTGGACTTCTACGACTGAACGTGCTACCTTTGCAACCAACATGACTGTAGAGCAGTCATCCACCTATGATATAGGAACCTTCCTAGGGGATATCTCGTGGGTTGATAACACTGCCTACGGCTATGTCCCTAGCTACCCCCTGGCGGCCAATACCTCCACAACTGAGACTGAGACTGAGACTACCAAGACTTTCACCTGGGCTGTTCCTACCAACGGCACCGAGCCTCCTGCTGGTGCTGTCCTCGTCTCTGTTGACGGCTCCGTCGAAGGGTCTTTCAGCAACCTCACCTCTGCCATTGCCTCCCTACCTTCCGACTCTACTCCTCAAGCCATATTCATTTACCCGGGTACCTATACCGAACAGGTTCCCTCCATCAAGCGCTCCGGTCCCGTGATGCTGATTGGGTATACGACAGCTACACCTGGCAGTAGCTACTCTTCCAACACAGTCACGCTCACCCAAGCCCGCGGTCTTTCTGTCTCCCCTCTTCCTACTGGTCACAGCAATTCCGAGACTGCTACTATTGCTACTGGCAGCACTCAAATTGCCTTGTACAACATCGCCATCATTAACAGCGATAATTTGGATGGCGCACAGAAGAGCTATGTCACTCTGGCTGCTTCCCTCTATGGCACTCATATCAGCATGTACGGGTGCTCTATGATTGGCTGGCAAGACACTCTTCTGACTGGTCAGACCAATGGTTACATGTACTTTGAGAGCAGTTACATCAGTGGTGCCATTGATTTCATCTGGGGTTACAGTGCCGCTTACTTCAAGGGATGTACTATTGCTGCTAAGCAGGCCAAGAGCTGTATCACTGCCCACAGCCGTGCCTCATATAGCGCTATTGGTGCTTATGTGTTTGACCAATGTTTGTTTACTGCTGCTACCACGGAAGGCTTCCCCGTTTCTAGCCTGTCGCAGAGTGTTTATCTCGGTCGTCCGTACAATAATTACGCCCGTGTAGTTGTTAAGCAGTCGTATCTGGGTTCAATTATCGCCCCTGCCGGTTGGAAGCAGTGGAGTACTACGTCTCCCAACTTGGAATACGTCACCTTTGCTGAGTTCAACAACACTGGCCCTGGCAACTGGGAGAATAACGCCGCTAGTCGCGAAGCATTTGGATCTGCTACGCTGCTTGAGAGCGATTCGTATCCGCTTTCTGGAGTCATGGATAGCACCTCGTGGATTGATTTGACTCGCTGGGATTCTATTCAGACCCCTCAGGAGACAGGTACTACTACTGTCACCCCTGGAACCACTACGTACAATGGTACCACTCCTCCTACTGGCGCTTTCATTGTATCCAAGACCCCTATTGAGAACACTGTCACATACTCCACTATTCAAGAAGCTCTGAACGCTCTGCCTTCCAGCTCCAAGACCACTGCCACCGTGTTCATTTACCCCGGTTCGTATTATGAACAACTTACTCTGAATAAGAGTGGTACTACCATCTTCCTTGGCTACTCTGAGCGTCCTGAAGACTACTCTGCCAACACTGTCACTATTACTTTTGATCATGGTATCGATACGCAGGCTGATCAGTCTAACTCGGACGGCGCGACTGTTTATGCTACGGGCAACTACTTCAAAGCGCAGAACATCAACTTTGCTAATACCTATGGCACTGCCACCAAGTAAGTTTTGTCCTTTTCCCATATTTGCTTTTGCGTACAATCTGCTAACCTCCTCATAGCTATGCCTCTCTAGGCTTTGCTGTTCGCAGCAGCAAATATGCCTCTCTCTACCAGTGTTCAGTTGTTGGTTCTCAAGATGCCCTACTAATCAATGGTAACCTCTTTGCTGCTAACTCGTATATCGAGGGTACCATTGATATGATCTGGGGCTCTGGTCGTGGTTATTTCCTTAACAGTACCATTGCACCTTCTCGCGATGATATTTCCTTGACTGCGGACAAGCGTGCTAGCAACACAACTGCTGGCGGCTTCGTCTTTGACAAGTGCACTGTGACTCCGGCCAATGGTGCCAAGTACTCCGAAATCTCCCTAGGTCGCCCGTGGAACAACCTAGCTCGCGTCGCCTATGTTGAGTCTTACCTTGACTCATGTGTGCAGGCTTCAGGCTGGGAACAATGGTCCAAGTCGAGCCCTCAAACCGATGGTGTCCTTTTCGGTGAGTATGCAAACTCAGGTCCTGGTGCCGACACGAGCGCACGTGCTGCTTTTGCTACTCAGCTTTCCGACTCGGAAGTTGCGCAATTTGAGCTTGCGACTTTCTTTGGTGATGTCTCATGGGTTGACACTACCCTTCTGACTTCATCGCCTTTTGTGGCTGGCAATGCCACTATCACTAAAGTTGTTACTGTCACTCAAACTGTCACAGTTTCTGGTGCTACAACTGCCACTGCCACTATCAATGGCAGCCAGACCGTCTCCGTTACAGCCACTTCGACTGTTTCTAGCAAGACTACTGTAACTGCTGAGCCTACTACCACGGTCACCAAGGTCGAGAAGACTACTATCACCAATGTGGAAACTTCGTCGGTCCCCGGAAAGACCACGACTGTTGTAGCCACTGTTATTTCTGACATTGGCACAACTGTAACCCCAGCTCCCAAGATTGTCACTTCGACGCTAAAGAGCACTACCACTGTCACTAGTACTTCGGTCACCACTCTCAAGGCATCTACAATCAAATCGACCACGACTATCTCTTCTGTTGTCACAACTACTGCCACGCCCAAGTCTACCACCGTTACTGTTTTTAGTACCGTCTTCGCTACCTCCACTGCCAAGCAGTCTACGATCTCTACTACTAGTACCGTGTTCAAGACCGTTGGCAGTACTGATGCGACGACAACCTCTCTAAAGGCCAAGACGGTGTCTGCTACTGCAACTACCACCAGCGTTAAGACTACCAAGAAGACAACCACTCTATCCTGCATTCCCACTCTTGCTCGTCGTTCTTTCGATGAGGTTGCCGAGGAGGATGTGGCTAAGCGTGCGGTGACGGAGTACAGAACCTCAACTGTTACTGTTACCTCGACTGCTTTTGCTACTTCAACTGTGTTCAAGACTGGACCTGCTACCACTATCACAGTTAAGTCTACAGTGACTGTTGTTAGCACTGTTACTCTGAAAGCTGAAATTCCCACAGTTACTGTGACCTCGACCGCTACCAAGGCATCTACGGTTAAGGTTACTGGCTCTGACGTCACCGTATCTTCTACTACTACCAAGACTACAGGCAAGGCTATTACTCTAGAGCCTGTGACCTCGACGTCGACTGTGACTGCCATGGCCACCACTACCACTGTTGTGAAGTCGACCGTAACTAGCGCCGCTGTGACCAGCATTGCGACCACCTCCGTCGTTAGTACTGTTACTATTCCTGCCAGCACATCCACCAAGACTGTTGTGAGTGTTAGCACGATCAAGACGACGGTGACACCTGCGCCAGTCACTAAAGTCACTGTGAAGACGGTCACTGTCAGTCTAGTACCCAGCACTACTGTGACACTACAAAGCACTGTGACCAAGACCAAAACAGTGGAAGTCAAGTCAACCATCACGCAATGGGCCACCAAGACAGCCAAAAATGCGCCAACATGTGCTTAATGAAGTTGGGGGGGGGAGGATCTGTATGAACCGAGAACGCCAATGGTTGATCGAAGAGCGCGCGATGCAAATGTAAATAGCTGCCTCTTCGACATCATCTGGCCGTATATATCTATTTTTCTTGATTTCTAGTACATATTTTAATACATATTTCTCTATTTACATTTACTTCTCGAGCAGAACTACTTACTATAGAATGCGTACACCGTAGATGAAAAGAAAAAAAAAGAACTTATCGTAACTTGATAATAAATAGTATCAAGCAAAGTACGACCTCCGATACGGGGAATCGAACCCCGGCCTTCTCGGTGAGAGCGAGATATCCTAGCCCCTAGACCATATCGGACTTTGTATCGCCGAAATTTCAGGCCCGAAATGGGAATTTTGTATTCGGAGATCCGGGCCTGGCCCGTTTATCGGGGAGCTGTCCCGTCTATTACGTCAGATATATTCAAGTAAGCGTCGTTTGATCTTAGTGATTCCAGTAGATGTAAAATATATTCAAGTTCAACTTTACCTATCCTCCACTTCCGTCTTTCCGTAGAAAACGAGTAAGTAGGTAGACGTAAAATAATACAATACAATACAGCCTACCCCCTGGGCCAGAAGATCAAGATCTTTTAGACTAGCTTACACAGGGTCGGCGCAGACTACAAAACAAACCAGCCCGAGAAGCCGTAGAACTACGCTGGTGCGTCGTTGGTCTTGGTGATTCCAGTAGACGTTAAATATACTCAAATCAAACTACGTTGGATAGAGATCCGTCGTATTGCTGCGAAATAACAGTAGGTAGACGTAAAAGAATACAATAACAATAGCTGGACAGAGAGTTCTCATAACGCCGCACCCTAAAAAGCCGTAAAGACGCTTAAAATTTTGAAACGAACCTGTAACTGTAACTGTTTCTTTGTATTATTTGGCGTCTACCTACTGGTTTTCCATAGCAATACGGCGGCATGTTCTGAACAGAAGGGGGTCGGAAGATATCGTCCTCCTATTTATTCCTCTTCTGGGCAGATGTGAGTCTACTTCGAGCTGTTCTTATGACCTTCTAGGTTCCGGCCTTGCAGCCAGAAGGGTTTTCCGTCAAACTTTGCCCGAAGGCTTCCCTGCTGCGTGTGTTTCCAGGATTGGTAACCTAGTGTTTTTGACTTGTGACGCCCTGCCTATGAAGTAATCTAGTCTAAGAGGCCAACGGCTGTTAGCCCTGGCGGAGTGCGTCGGTTTGGCGAAGGGGTTGCCGCATTTTGGTTGACTCTGAACGTTAAGAGAAGAGGTCCTCCGCTCTCACCTCCAGGCCTCTTGGACATCTCCTCCTGCGCTAGTCCTTTTTATTCGTGTCCCCCTAGTGCCTCCACACTCCCCTCCCTTCTCCCTTCTATTCCTCTTCGTCTCCTCCGACCGCTTCTCTCTTCTTCCGCTTCCTCTCCTAAAGTAATATGGGGTAGACGGACGCATAAGTAAAAAAAAATAAAAAATACATCTAAATACAAATATGCAGTCCGTGTAAAAAGTGTTCTCACCAACCGAAGTCGAATCGGTGACCTTTCGATGGCAAATCTTGACAAATTACAGTCGAACGTGATAACCAGCTACACCATGGTGAGTTTCGACAGTGGTTGACCACTGCGCATGGCTCGGCGGGAAAGAGCGGCGTTAAACCAGGTTATAAGGACCTTTTAAGTGGGGCGCTCAGGCATTGATTTTCGGGGGTACGCACGGTGTCCTTTATATCTATATTTTTCTTTATTGTTTACTTTCTACGCTGTTTTTTTCTCTTCTTTTTCTTTTCTTTTCCTGTCCTTTTGTTTCTGACGACTACAGGAGGGAGGCAAGTCATACGCTTGCTTCGGAGCATACATACGTGCTCCTCTCGTCCGAAACCTGCGGTCAGCCTTGTAGAGGGTTAATTCTGTGTGGTAGCCAATCCGGGCGTCGTTTGATCTTGGTGATTCCAGTAAACGTAAGATATATTCAAATCAAACCAGTCAAGTTTGGGCCTTGTGTCGTTTGATTTCTAGGATTCCTGTGGACGTTAAATGTATTCAAGTTCAAGTTCGGGCCGTCATATTGCTGCCTAGAAAAGGTGTCGGTAGACATCTTCTTAACTGCTACCGTCCAGAACAAGCCGTCACCCTGCTGCGGAAAATCGGTAGTTGGACGTTAAAAATCACAAGTTCGGAAGCATTGGATGTTGGTGTCGGTTGATATGGACAACAACATTCAGGTTGAAGCTCAAGATTAAACGTCTCCCTTACAGGCAACTAACTGTGTCGTGTACGGCCACCAGCCCAGCACCTTTTGATATCAACGACTCCCGTAGACGCTTGAGAAGCTCAACTTCAGGTAAGTTATACTCATCGTTTCGAGTTCAAACAACGTGTGGAATTCTCTTTTCCTTTTTCGTCGTGCTGCTGCGAAAGAGCTGCATATCTAAGGAACGCAAACAAGCAAAATGAAGTATTAGACGTAGAGCATATCCAAGTCCAGACTCAAGGGATCACAAGTGGGCTGGCTAGCGAGAAAGAAAAAGCCGGAAAAGTTTGGACGATGGGTATGCCCATAGGGTAGCTCACCATCAAACAGCCCATTTTTCTTTAGCCCTTGCTACGTGGAACAGTCCAGGAAATCTATTTCTCCGGCCTCGGGACATGTTCTTGCATTGTGAATGTGCCACTTGAATGGATCCTCAGTTCCTTCTTCGTCATCTTGGGGTATGGCTCTTGATTTTGTTTCCAGTGTAAAGGGAGGGGGGATAGAGGAACTGTATAGCGAAGCAGCACGCCGAGAGCATTGTCGTTTGTTGAAATAAAAAGAACATGCGCCGAGCTTTGGTAGTGGTGGTGAGAGAAGAGTGTTCCACTGGACAGTGAGCTACGTAAGATACTTTGCATATATAAAGATTGTTTAATATTTCACGTGCATACCGTATACTGAAGATGGAGTGGGGGATGGGAAAGGTAAAGCTGATTAAAGGCGGGAGGAGACGAGTCTGCAAAGACATTGTTCTATTAAATCAAAGCAGGGCAAGGGCAAAAACAGAGCAGGAAACTTTTCTTCTTCGGTTCATGTCTGCCGTTTCATTTGACTGGATGGCTGGCTGGATGGCTGGCGGATGGCTATGCAGCGTTGCTGGTGTGTCTTGGGTTGCTTTTTTTTGTCATGTGGCCATTTGGAGGAGGGGGGGGGGTGGGAGAGAAAGAAAATGCGGGTGATAGGTGATTCGTAGAGCACCCCCTCGGGATCGGGCGAGATCAGATCAGGCCCCGCGTCCGTCAGGCGACGCGCGCCTTGTTGTTTTCCCTCCCCCTCTCCCTCTCCCTCTCCCTCTCCCTCGTTTGCTATGGCTGTTTGCTCTCGATGTTTGCTTTTGTGTCCAAGCCAAGAGGGGGAAGCCAAAGAAGGATTGGCGCAAAGAGGCTAAAGTGAAAGGCTTTTAGACTAAAAAAGGAAGAAAGAAAAGGCAGCTACAGAAACACCACTAACGATAAGGCGGAGTTAGAGCCGGAAAAGGGCAAGATAGGGGGGGGTTTGGAAAATAAAGACGCCATTAAAGGAGAAGAAAAGGGAAGGAAAAGGAGATTCAGCATTCCAGTATTGACGTTAGAGGCGGCTCCGGCCAGAGCGAAGGCAGGAGGGAGGAGATGAAAGAGACAGAAAGACAGAAATACGGAGGCAGAAAAGCCAAATATGGATTGGGACGAAGGCGCCTAATAGAGTTTAGCTTTTTTGACAAGTTCCAATGGTGCTGATACGTATAACATACAGAGACTTGGCGGATTCTGGTTGCAGGCTGGCTTGGAGGCCAGGGTACAGTTGCGGCTGCATGTGCATGCTGCATGTACAGTTGCAAGATGCAAGATGCAGGCAGAAAAGGCAGATAGATGCATGCATGCATGAAGGAGAAGTATAAACACAAAACACATGGAGAAGAGGCCAGAGCAGACAGAGCCAGACAGGGCCGGACTGCACCAGACTGCGCCAGACTGCACCAGATTGCGCCAGACTGCACCAGACTGCACCAGGCTGCACCAGACAAGCCTACACATGACAAGACAAATGGCAAAATAAGCTACAAACCAAGCTGAGGGTAATGTCTAGAGTTTCATCATCCTCTGCCTAGCTATTTGTCTGCCTGGCCCATAATAGATGTGTTGTCGAACATGCACAGGTACCGCTACAGCATATGCAAGCTACAGGCAAGTCCAGGTAGAAGTACAGATACTTATGTGTATGTATGCAGGTCTGCATCAAACAACAAACAACAATGGCGTGTCATATGCAGAAAACACTAGGAAATGCGCGCAGGGGGCTGGATAAGACAAGGCAGCATGATTCTGTTTTGTTTTCTGTTCTTTTTGCCGCATGGCTATCCAGAGTGCGAGGTCCTTCACAGCAGAGGCCCAAAGCCAAGTCAGTAAGTCAGTGGCTTAGAGACAAATAAGTATGTCTAGGGTTTGCTGTGGGATGACCCTAAGCGGGCAATCTTCATACATTTCCCCTCCTTGCTCTGCGGCTCGAGCTGTCAGTGGAGGACTTCAAGCTAGCCTAGCCAGCACAGGGACTAAGAAAGCAAGAAGTCAAGTGGCTGGGATTCGTTCTTTTTTGGAGAGCGACCTTGCTTGGTTCGATGTTGGAGAACGCGGCCTCTCAGTACGTCGTTTGCATTCGGGTAAACAGTGCAGCCCGCCCACTCTACTACACTACTTATATACGCCATATTATTAGAGTTGTCTCAGCCTATTTCTTGATTTATTCTCTCTGACTCGGACCCTTGGGTGTCCACGGGAGAGCGTAAAGTACCAGTGATGGGTGCAGGGTGTAAGTGTAAGTGGGTGTAAATGTTGTATTGTTTTCCAAGAAAAGGGGAGATTGAGAGAGAGAGAGAGAGAGAGAGCAAGAGCAAGAGAGAAAGAGAGAGAGAGCAAGAGCAAGAGAGAAAGAAAGAGAGAAAGAAAGAGAGAAAGAGAGAAAGAGAGAGAGGCAAATATTGCACGGAGCGTGAGCGTAAGACTATGGCCCAAGATGCTAAGAACATGGTCAAAGGAGAGAGAACGACGAAAACAGGAAGGAAGAAGACCAGTAGCGTCACGGGGACCTTCATCCTCAGAGCCGCCTCAATATTCCATTGTCCAGTGCTTGCCCGAAGCCAAAGGCCCTAGAGCGAGTCCCTTTCTTATCTTTATTTTCTCTTCTACTCGTTCTTCGCTGCCTTCCTTAGTTTTGTTCTAGTTGGTTTCAGAAAGAGCGAGAGAAAAAAGGTTGAAAGATAGACACAGGGCTAGGCTTACTTTGGATTTGTTGTTTTCTGGACGTAGCATTAGAATCCAAAGAATTTGGAAAGCTTTTAGGACATCGCCGAAGGGGGCATTCAGTCCACACAAGTGGTGGAGAAGCAGAGTCGCAGTGGCTAGTGACTGGCAGGCTTACACGTACTGACCTGTCTGACTGGCTGCTTTTTACCTGGGTTGGCTTTGACCCTTTCAGCCTAGGAAGGCCAGGCAGGCCAGGCCAGAGGCTTTTGCCCTTTGTTTTGGCCGTTTGGCTGTTGCTTGGCTTTGACCCTCCTGACAAGAGAAACAGATGGAGAAGTGAGTGTTTATTGATATGACATTGGGTTATGCTACATGCATACGCGTGGGTGTATCTCCAGAACTTCCCCCTCCTTCTGAGCTGTCTCGGCTCGAAAAGGGCAAAAAGACTCCAAGCAGAATTACACAGACAGCTGATGGCATGGGCTTCTTGGTCAAGGTGTTTGGCGGACGGAGGATATCAGATAGTAGATAGTAGTAGCATGAGCAGTAGTAGAAGTTTTCCCAGCTCGTTTAATTCCTGAATTGATCGTTTTGGGCTTTTTCGTCTTTTTCCTGCCTTCTCGCCTCAGCAGCTTTCGTAAAAGTCGCGCTGGTTTTTCTGCTCTCTTTTTGTCTCTTCTTTGGATCCTTTTTCTTTCTCTTTTCTCTCCCTTTTTCCATTCTCCTGCTCTGCTCTGCCCTGCTCTGCTCTGCTCTGCCCTTCGCTTTTGGTTTTGTTCTTTTATGTATGACACCAATGCCCACCCATTTTTGGCTACTCGTTTGATCTCCTGCTCCTCTGTTTTTCCCTCTTCATTTTCGTCTCAACATTGGCCTTCTTGTGATCTGGCCCACCTCGCATACATAATTCCCTATTTCTTGCCTTTCTTCTTCTCTTTTTTCTTTTTCCTTCTCGCTCTTCCTGCTCTCGCCCTGCGCCCGGCGTATCCTATGTTATGTGTGATTGATCTACTCCACTACACTGAATATCGCCACTAACAAAGCCTTTTACACCCGAGTAACTCGCTGCATATTTGCTGTACATAAACTACGAACGAAGCTTGTATAAGTACCCCAAGTATTGCTCAACACGGCCATAACAATCCATAGCAATTGACTGGTCGACATCGCCTGATATTGCAGCAAAGTTGAATATTACATCACCGTTATATCTATATCGTCTTGCCTTTATTACTCAGCAGCATCAAGAGGCGGGCTGCCAAACGTTTCCTTCTATTCTGCAACTGCCCGTCCATCGTCCCGTCCCGTCTTCTCGAACGTTGGCGCAAGCAACAGCAAGGCCCATAGAAGTCAATTGACAATTTAAAGAAGGTGTATTGGCTTGATCTCCAAGCAACTACCCGTTTTTATCCCTCTTTCTTTGCTTTGTTTCTCCTGGCTGCCTGTAGCCTCTCAGTCTCTACTGCATTGGGGTGTACCTGCTTGTAATAAGGGAAAATTCTACCTGCAGTTGCCTTCCCTCTATCTGCTCTTTCCTGTTTGCCTACTTGCGACATTGTTGCCTGTCTGCCTGCTGTCTATTTGCTTGTCCCCTCCAATCAATATTCCCTCTGTTTCCCTTTGTTTCTATCCCTTGCAGATACGATTTTCTCCCTTCGTCTTCTTTTTTTTTTTCTTTTTTCTTTTTTTTTTTCTCTTTTTCCTTTTCCCCCCCCTTCTTATCATGTTCAGCCCAACTATTGTCCCTGGGCACGTCCTAAGTCCCACTCGATCTTCGCCCGCCACTTCGCCTACAGTGTCAACGAGCCGTGGCTCTCGCCTGAGAAGTTTGTCGTATTTGAAAAACTATGCCCATCATCTGACAGGCCGTGACAATAATACCGCCTCTTCGTCGTCATCCAACACTGCCTTTACGAATCACGGCAATAACCCTTCCCATTCTCATAGACACGCTGCCGCCACATCCCCCGCCACACCTTCCGCCACTATTCCTGCCGCGCCAAATACTGCTATTGCTCCTGCTCCTGCTTCTGCTTCTGCTTCTGCTACTACTATCGATCTGTCGTCATCGTCCCACCTTAGCCCATCGCACCCACACTCGCCCACGTCTGCAACGGCTGCGTTGCTTTCGCCTTCGGCCTCGTCTTTATCTGCTTCGCGCCGCATTTCGCGATCTATAAGCAATCCCTTGCACGGTTCTATTCTCGCCAACACTATTGCTAGTACTACTATTACCAACGCTACTTCCGTGCAACAACAACAACAACAACAACAACAAAATTCACAACATCAACAACAACAGCACCTTGACCAGACTGCAAATTCCTCTACCAGCGGTGCCACAACAGCCACCTCTGCTTCTCCTGCCGCTGCCGCTGCTGCTGTCTCCACCCCAGGCACCGCTCACATCCTATCTCGTGTCGTCTCTGTCCCGTCCACGTCTTCTGGCCCTGGCCTGCAAAGTGTTGTCGAGTCCGACGTTGAAAGCCCCGTTTTTGTCTCGGCAAACCCTTCGCCTAGCGCTTCAGTTGCTGCAATGGAGTCTACCCCTGAGCCGGCCGATGCCGCTCCCGCTACTGGTGCCCCTGGTTCTTCTACCGAAGCTTCTCCCTCATCAAATTACTCCATCCGCCTGACTGCCTATACCGACCCCCGCTCGACCCGCCAATCACTAGAGTTTTCCACTGTTCTGCGCAAGCTTCCCACTGGAAATGAAGTTTTGAAGGTCGGCCGCCACAGCGAACGCGAAAACGGTCGCGCTGTGCCCAGCAACGTGCCGAGTGCTGCGCCTATTGGCTTCAAAAGCAAAGTCGTCAGTCGTCGCCACTGCGAGTTCTGGTGCGATGAGGGCAAGTGGTACGTCAAGGACGTCAAGAGCTCGTCTGGCACCTTCCTTAACCATGTGCGTCTGAGTCCACCAGGCCAGGAGTCGAAGCCATGGCGCGTTAAGGATGGCGATATCATCCAGTTGGGCATAGATTTCCGCGGTGGAGAAGAGACCATGTTCCGGTGCGTCAAGATGCGTGTTGAGGTGAATCGCGGGTGGCAGAACTCTGCAAACCCGTTCAAGTAAGTGTCTGCTCCTTATGCAACTTCTCCCCTCTGCCCATGCTGAATATTAACTGTCTCGTGCACAGCACTTCTGCTCACAAGCGCATCCGCAACTTGGCCAAGCCGAATGCTTCGTCCAACTCACAGGACTGCACTATTTGCCTGAGCCGCATTGCTGTAAGTAGTCTTTTTTTTTCTTTTTTTCTTTTTCTTTTTTTTGTACCCCCCGGCCTCTACCGATACTCTGCAGCCCCAGTTCTTTGTTTTCTCTCTTAGTTTTCTTCTTCTTTTCCCTTAGCTAACAGCTCCTCTCACAGCCATGCCAAACTCTTTTTGTCGCTCCATGCTCTCATACTTGGCATTTCAAGTGCATTAGAGCCCTCATTGAAGGCATCTCGTATCCACTCTTCCACTGCCCTAACTGCCGGGCTGTCACTGATCTTGAGGCCGAGCCTGAGGAGCCCGAAGGCTGGGAAATAGTTGACGATGCTCCTGCTGCAGCCGACGAGACCACTATGCCCACAGCTCTTGCTGATGCCGCACCCGTGGCCGCTGTTAGTGCTCAACTGGATGGAGCCAGCTCATCTAACCTTGATGCCGCCGTTACCAGTCCTATTAATATGCCTGCCGCTGTCGCCGCTGCCGTCGCTGCTACTGACGCTAATGGTGATGTCACAATGGTGCTGCCTGTAGGTGCTTTGCAGTCCCTAAATATAGACGAACAGCAGCTAGCCGAGATACAGGAAGAACAAGAAGTCCAGCTTTCCAGTGCGGCTACACCCGCTCTTTCTGATGCCCCTGCCAATGCTTCTGCTTCCATCGCATCAGTTGGGGTCCCTATTCCTAGTCCGAGAACTCCGTCGCCTGGCAGCCAGACTGGCCAAGATCAGGTATTGACACCGCGCAACCACGCTGGCCCGTGGGTGTTTGATGGCCAGGCGTTGGATGGAAACCATGGCCTCACGCCTTTAACGTCGGCCATGTCGGACTCCGGGTCAGGTCATGGTGGTGTCGCAAAGACGCCATGAGGGAAGAGAGAGAAACAGCAAGACCAATAATCTCTTTGACAGGTGTGTGTAACGCAACCTGCTGCATAAACACTGTCTCCTGTACACACGCTATTCATCGACTTCTTTTCCCTTCTTTGTTGTTTTGTCTGTTTTTCCGCCCATCCTGTACTACAGTATCCCGTAGCGGGAGCTCTACATTCGTTTGATTATCTTTTTTTTCTTTCCAACCATATATCTGTCTTTCCCTTGTGTTTCTTTTCTCTTTTCTTTCTTGCATGCCTTTTTATAGCATTGTTTCTTACTTTCTCTGTAGACCTCCTTATTAGGATGGGAGAAGAACGGAGAAAAAGAGAGAGCAGCAGTGCAGCAGCCTGTCGAGGCTCTGTTCTTATCTTGTATCTACGGCGTTGGATCCGGATGGGGGAGTTTTTCGTTTCGTTTCGTTTCTTGTCTGTCTTTGTCTTCGGGGCTCTTGTCTGTTTTTGTTGGCGATTTGTCTGTTCTTTTCTTTTTTTGGTCTACTGGTTCATTTGAGTTTTTACTTGTCTTGTTCCTCTCCCTATGTTCTTGGTGTTTGATTTCGTTTCCCTGTTGTCTCTATTGTCTAGGCTCTTTCAGTTGTCGTTGCACGCACCCGGACGATTGTCTGTGTTTGTTTCTGTTTCCGGTTGCTTGACGTGTGTCAGGCCTTGTGGCTGCATGCACAATTTGCAAGAGAAGCGAAGGGCTGAAGCCGACTGCTTGTTCGCACAACATTACAGCATGTGAATATATTATATCAATACATGAAATGCATAGTTAATTAGTCTTGCTCTTGATGATAGTGCACTCCCAAATATTTATAATAGACACAAGGCTTATCGGTAGCCTCGACTATTGGCCTGATAAGAAAATCGAGGAGCCCCACTGTTTTCCACACCATTTTTCGACATCTTGTTGAGATGATCGTGGTTTGGACTTCCAAGCTTTTAAGCTTCTACCTTGCAATCTGATTTCTCGATTATCTGGGCTTAAATTTGCCTTATCTACTGTATTCCCGCCGTGGTTTCTTCCCTTCTATTCTGTTAATTTTTCATTTTTTTTTTCTTTTTTTGCAGGGGGTTAAACGGTGATATTTTTGCGGCCATTTTATTGGCTGACTTGGCTTGAATCTGTTGATTGACAAAAGAGTTTTTTTGTTTTGTTTCTTTTACTTCTTCGGTGCTGTGACGCCCGCGTCTTCTCTCTACTCCCCCGCTTCCTTTGCTGGTATTCTTAGCTTGAATTTGCTTCGATATGCTCCGGTCCTCGCTCCACTCGGGCCTCCGCCCGTCAACAGTTTCTCGGCTCGGCTTCGGTTTAGCAAAATCGTCATCTGTTTCAGCCTTGTATCGGGGCTTGGCTACACCCTCCTCGTCATCTGTATGTTTACCCATGTCTTATCGTCTCCCTGCCCATTGTTCTTCTTGCTTACTCGCTCCCTTCGTCCCTGCTATAGGCTCCACCACCGTCGTCCATCACAAAGCTCCCTAATGGCCTGCGCGTCACCTCAGAGCCGGTTCCCGGCCCGTTCTCAGGCATTGGCGTATACATAGACGCTGGCTCGCGCTACGAGATGCCCGCACTACGCGGCGTCAGCCACATCATGGACCGCCTGGCCTTTAAGTCGACGGCCACACGCTCTGCTGATGAGATGTTGGCACAGGTTGAGACGCTGGGCGGCAACATCCACTGCGCCTCATCACGCGAGGCTATGATGTATCAGGCCATGACCTTCAACAATGCTGTCGACGACGCCACTGCTCTGCTGGCGGAAACTGTACGAGCCCCAAAAATCTCGGCCCAGGAAGTCTCGGAACAGCTTGAGACCGCCCGATACGAGTTGCAGGAAATCTGGGCCAAGCCAGAGATGATACTGCCGGAACTTGTGCATACCGCGGCCTTTAAGGACAACACCCTCGGCAACCCGCTTTTGTGTCCTCGTGAGCGCCTCGATGACATCACCCCGGCCACTATTCGCGAGTACCGCCGTCGTTTCTACACCCCTGACAGAGTCGTGCTAGCCTTTGCCGGTGTTGAGCATGACGAGGCCCTGCGTCTGGCCGAAAAGCACTTTGGCTCCATGGACGCCAAGGATGTTGAGGCTGAGGCTGCAGCCGCCTTCCAGCAAGAGGCGCAGGCTGCTGAGGCTTCGCCGTCAACCATTTTATCTAAAGTGCCTTTCCTCAAGACCTTGTCCGGCTCCTCTGGCCTGCCCACGCCCCCACCTAGCCCCGACCTGCTCAAGGCTGAGCCGCCAGCTCCTAAGCACGCCCACTACACCGGCGGCTTTCTTAGCCTGCCGCCGCAACCACCTAACCCCAACCCAAACATGCCCACATACACGCACATCCATTTAGCTTTCGAGGGCCTGCCTGTGTCGTCGCCTGATATCTATGCCCTGGCCACACTCCAGTTCTTGCTAGGCGGCGGTGGGTCGTTCTCGGCTGGCGGCCCCGGAAAAGGCATGTACTCACGACTATACACACACGTGCTCAACCAGCACGCCTGGGTTGAATCGTGCGTTGCCTTCAACCATACCTACACTGATACGGGCTTGTTCGGCATCAGCGCTAGCTGCGTGCCCAACCGAACTCTGCACATGTTGCAAGTCATGTGCCGCGAGCTCCGGGGCCTAACCTCGGCCACGGGCTACTCGGCGCTGACGGCACCCGAGGTCAACCGTGCGAAGAACCAGCTGCGTAGCAGCCTGCTCATGAACCTGGAGAGCCGCATGGTAGAGCTTGAAGATCTCGGCAGACAGGTGCAGATCCATGGGCGCAAGATTCCTGTTACTGAGATGTGTGCCGCGATCGACCGCCTGACCGTCGATGATCTGCGTCGCGTGGCAGCTACCGTTTTCAGCGGCACCGTGCAAAACTCTGGCACGAGCTCGGGCGCACCCACTGTCGTGCTGCAGGAGGCGGGCGAGTTCCGCTTTGGTGGCGGCAAGGCACCGACGTGGGATCAAATCCAGGACGAGATTGCGCGGTGGCAGTTGGGTAGAAGATAGAAGTCTCGAGGGGGAGGATAGGGGAGATGGACGAGCCAGCCGACAGGTGGAACGCAAAGGAAATAGAGGGAGTTGAAACGGTGAAGCGAGAAGAGAGACATGGATGGGCGGAGTATTGCAATTCCCAACTAACTGTATTGTAGACCCTCGGGCCTTGGAGCCCGCTGTACATTAGCCAATAATGAATGATCCAGGAACAACAAAGTCCAGATGTTCACAGCCACCGCTATGGTCGAGATAAATGACCGGGTATATAGACACAACGAATGATTCTAAAGCTTGGAGAAAAAAGAAAGAAAAAAAGAAACATGTATAAAAGTCCCAGCCTGAAAAACGCCACCAGCCGCCGGTATTACCGCTATGATATGCTATGCTTTGCTCTTCTATGTTATAATATTCGAAAACAAAACAACATACGTACTGTGTATCCTTGAGAGCCAATTGCCTTTCCCCTTTTCTTTTTTTCATCTATAGCCGTGACCGTACCGCATCCAGACGGTACTTGACATCCTTGAGCGCCTTGGTTGTCGGCTTCCACACCTGAAACTGCTGCAGTAGCACACGCGTTTCCTCGGCTAGGCGCGTCTTGACCAAGTCCTCCTCGAGCAGACCTCGCATGACCCACGGCAGGGTATACGGGTTTGTTGGGGCCAGTGATCCTCGTGGGCCGATGGAGCACAAAGTACCGGGTTCAACTGAGGTGGTCTCAAGGGCATTAGCCAATGCTAGATCGTAGACGCAGGCATCGTAGTAAAGACGTGAATGTCCCTCGCCACTGTACAAACTGCCGGCAAGAGGCACACTGAGCTCGCGAATGAGTCCGTGATCGGAGACGCCGAGATTGCGTAGTTTGAGTACGAAGCCGACAAGATGGGCAATAAAGTCCGGTGCGTGGAGCCGGCCGTCGATAAACACGGCGCGGTAGATATGTGGGTGCTGGGCAGGCGAGTAGACAGCACTTTCAAGTGGGACAAGCTGGTCATCGATGCTGCCGACGAAAGTGATGCGGGCACCAAACTGCAGCACACTACGTAGCGCGGCGTCGAGTCGTTGGGATATGTCGCTCTCTGGGTTGGAGAATTCCCACAGCTCACCAGCAGAGCCCATGAGCATGCCCATGCTAGATTTGTAGTCGGGAAATGGACCCAGACAGACACCGGCTAAAGAGATGCCGTTAGTTTCAAAGAAAATGGGGAATGGAATGATAATGGGCAAGTGAAGGACTAACTCACCCATGGCGCAGACACTAATATGTGTGTTCGATGTAATTACCCCAAGACCCAGCAACCTGGCCAACAGCATGATACCTACCGGCACGCCCTGAGAGTGGCACGAAATCAAGATCAAATCAGCTTCTTTGAGTTGCTCCAGCCAGTTTAGCAGCAGCTTCCATAGGTTGTCCACCCGTTCAGCAATCTTCCCCTCTCCTTCTAGTGCCACCTTTTCAATATCACAGTCTGTAAAGCCATGTGCTGCCGTCCATCTTGCAATGGCCTCGGCACCCAGGGTCGCAAAGCGCAGTGATGTGCCTGTTGGCTGACCCACCATAGGCCGCAAGTATGCTGCAGGGAAGAGCCCATGCACACCAATGGAAATAGCCTTGCGCACAGGGCGGGCTGGCGGATCGATGGATCGAAAGACATGCTTGGTAGGAGGGCGTTTGTGAGAGCGGAGGATCAAGTCGGTGATCTGTGAAATGAGCGAGGGCGGCTCTTTGATACTGTATGTGCTACTGAAGGACGGTAGGAGGAGGTTAGGGTTTGCAGTGGCTTCACAGGGTGCAGCATTGTTGCTGGATGTAGATTCCAGGCTACCCACTGACCCGTCCTGCCGGCGAAGATCAGACTCTGACTGGCTTTTGAGCGAATGTCTAGTGGGGTCTGTAGTAACTGTAGACTTGGAAGTGGACGAGGAGGTGAGAGAAGCTGGTAAAGAATCTCCTAGACCACCACGAAGCCGCTTCTTGTCCTTGCCTTGGAACATTGGCGGCGGCAAGGCTTCAGTAGCGGCCTCAAGCGTTAATGCTTGTTTGGTAGTTTTATTTTTGGGCTTGGTTGGTGCATCTCCTTCGAGGGCTGGCGTTGGATTTTCCTCAGATGCCTCGCCCATAACAGCCAGCTCACCTTGTTGGGGTTGAATTGTCGCTTGATGAGTATCGGACGCACGGGGCTGGCGAGACCAGAATGCCCAGGTAGCACTTGCAACTGATTTTGAGGGTTCTCGGACGCTCGGGGGTAGCGATTGGCTCGTATCGTTAGATGGAGGCGCTCCAGATACAGGAGTGTCCTCGTGAGGCTCGAGTCGGCTCTCTTGCGGACTTGTTTCTGGTGCCGGACTTTGCGTCGAGTCGGGTGCTTCCTTACTGGGATCCTCTGTATCAGCAGCCCTAAAACCGCCGTACCAGTACCCTAGCCATGAGCTGCTGTTATGGGAGACGGAGACAGGGGCGTTGGATTTTGGCTGTGGTGGTGGTGATGGTGGCGAGTTATATGAGTCCTCACCCTGCAGCTCGTGGCTTGTGGGCTCAGAATCTTGTGTTGGGACGACATGGCCTAGTGGTTCCTGAGTTAGCTCACGAGCCCCAGTCATCTTGGGACGTTCGATTTGGGTAGCAGGCCGCACTAGCCAGCTAAGCCAGCCCAAAGGCGGTTGAGGCAAGTCGCTAGGTGGTTCTTCTTGCTGTACAGCTTCTGGAGACTCGGAATTCTGAAAAGAGGAGTTAGTGCTAGCTTTTTTTGCTGTATCTTGCTGAGAGGTAGAGGATACCGGGAGGATCGCAGGCTTAGCGTCAGTCTCGACTAAAGGAGGTGCAGAAGGTAGTGGTGTTTGAGTCTCTATCCTAGTTGGCTCGCTGGCCGTGGCTGTCATCTGAGGAGTCTGCTCCCTGGTAGATATTCTGCTTGCTGAAATTAGCGGGTCAGGTTGTTCTTGCAGTGAAGATGGGCAGTTGCTGTTCTGCTGCTGCTGGATGTGGTTGTCGGTGAGGGCCTCGGTGGGGGGCTCGGTGGGGGCCTCGGTGAGGGCCTCGGTGACGTTAATGCTCTGAATACTGGCTGTGCGCTTGATAGCAGCGTCTAGCCGTGTTAGGTTGGCAGAAGAAGAGGATTCTGGCGGCTGGAATGTATCGCCACGGATGGTTTCACGGACGACTTTAGTAGAGGCGCTTGATTTGCGAGGCCATGAGCCGTACCAGCTTGGGCGCTTAGCCACCTGGAGGAGAGTGAAAGTTCAGAGAGTAGTCAGCCGACAGTTCGGTTATGCACTGTAAACGCGATGTGATGTGATGCAATGCGCCAGGCCGGTGAGGATTCCTCCCGCGGATCCAGATGCCAGCCAGACGCAGCCGAGTGTCTGTGTTTTTTTGGCCGTGTTTACATGGTGACTGGCGAAAAGAACAACAGAGACATGAAGAAAAAGGTACTTACTCGCCGTGGTAGTGTATCGGTAGGCCCCGATGTCGTCATGGGGAAGATGCTGTTAGTTTTAGAGCTTTCGCCTGAATCTTGTGTGTTTGTAGGAGGGTTTTGAGAGTCGATAGGTGTTGGGGCAGCTCGGGGCTGTGTTGGTGGTCCTCGTGCTTTGACCATTATGAACGGGCAGCAAATAGACGATGACGCAACAAGAAGACAGGGTCGGCTGCAGCGACAAGGGTTAGAGAGGGAAGGTGAGGAAGAAGGGTAGCGATGATCGATTAGTATTAGTGCTTGGTATGGTCAGATGATAAGCATGGGATGGGAGGAGACATGAAGACGTCTAGCGATAGGGGAAGAGATGAGAAGAAGAAGAAAATAGCGAATGTTGTCTACGTATAAATGGCTGCGATTTCTGCCTGCATTCCAAACGCTAGCATCGCCTGTGATTTAGGGGTGTCGACATTGCTAGAACAGGGTCTTATCAGGCGCTTCTACTAGTAGCAAGACTAAGGGTTACTAGCACAGCACAAGACAAGGGTTACGACGGGCTTGCGCTCAGTTACATGTGCATGCCATTGATTGATGCCGATTAATTCAAGGCTCATGGTTGATAATTGCGCTTCGAGTTTGATATAGTGTTGTGAGCATCTTGTGGCCATATGCTGTCTGTCTTCCTGTAGCATCGTCGCCAATATTGGGTCTTTGGCTTGCTCTGGCTAGTATGGCTGTCTTTGGTGGTGTCTGCAAGAAGCTCTCGATGATTTAATACCGATGTGGCTGGGCCTTTTTGCGACGTGGTCTGGCCAAACTGTTCTGATATTCATTTAAGCTGACAACAATCCAGTGAAGATAGATAGGATGCAGTGCTCCTTGAAGAATACTACTCTTTTGGGATGCTGTGAGACACCTGAGTACTTGAAATCAGAGACATGGCATAGTCTTAGCTCCAATAAACAGCATTCTTGAAGAGTCCAGCGGTTGATAACCAAAGCTGTAGCCACTGCTTGACTCATTAATTTCAGAAAATTATACAGAGCTGCGGAGTCTGCTACAGCTTTGCCTGATTCACTGCATATCTTGACGCAAAGCCATCTAGAAGTCAGCCTTTCGGGCATTGGGAAAAAGCAAAAAAGAAACAAGTACGAAATGCTGCTAGACTATGGCTTCTTTGAAGGTAGTTTGTGAGTTATCTGATATGCATGACCACGTGCACCCTGTAGTAAAATGGTGGTTCATCTGGACAGCGGCAGGCTGTGCTTGGACATGCATATGATATATAACCCAGACCAGTGGGATAAGATTTATTCACACAGAGCTCAGCGTTATCACTCGATGGGGTAAAAAGACAGCTTCTTTCTCTACGACAACCGTATCTGTCCTACACACCCTGCCAATGGATGACTCTAGAGCTCAAGGGCGCGGTAGAGATGAGGGCCAAGGCTCTAGCGGTGTACCGTCACCGGTGACCTCTTTCTGTTGAGTAGTATGGGTCTAATGATAGAAAGAATCTGCTGGATATGTATGGCGAGTCATGTTCTAAAGGCTGGTGGTATCGCCTGTCAGCTTTTCGCAATTCTTGATGGCGATTTGTTCTGTTCCTTACGATATCATGCATGTGCATGTAGTTGAATTGAAAGAGCTTGTGTTACTAGGGGTGAGCTGGCTACACACTACATACGGTTACTCATCCCAGTCAACCCGCCCCCACTAAAGGGTTGTATCCTGTGTCGGCTAATCTAGGGCTACCAGCCTATCCTTATCTTATCTCTCTGGACCCAGAAAAAAAAAGTTTTGGGTCCTTCCTTCTCTTCCAGATGCCGCTCACATTTCAATGGCCTTCTAACTTGAAGCCAGACAAACATCATCAACAACGCCAGCCTTTTTCTCTCCCAATATAACCCATCCAACCCCTTTCGCAGTGCCGAGTCGAGTTCTGTCCGAACCAATGGTCTCACTGCTGGCTTTCTAAATTGACAATTGTCCGCTTTATCATCTAATTCTCTTAACGACTACCCGCTCACTATGAGCGCCCTTAAGCGCAAAGAGGCGCCCGGGGTTGGAGCTAACCCTCCGTCCAAGTCCGCAAAGACATCCAAGTCTCCTCAAACTAAGAAGCGTGTCAATGCGGCAGCTGCTTCAGCGGTTGCTTCTACGGCTGCCGGCAAAAAGACTGCCAACGCCTTCAACAACAAGGCAAATGAAGTCGTATCAGCCCCCGCCAAGTCTATCCTCGCTTCCCTGCGAGAGGAGGAGCCGCTGTTTCCACGTGGCGGTGGCAGTGTGCTGACTCCATTAGAGCAGAAGAGAATTGGCCTCGAGGCCAAGGCTGATGCCCTGGCAGAGGACGAGTTATTGGAGAATGGTTCTAAAAAGGCCATTGCACCAAAGAAAGATCGTGGCCCCAAGCGGGCCAAGGCTGACGACAAGCTGCCTAAAGATGCGAATGCCGTCAAGATTGAGGCTCTGAACTTCAAGGTACGCTCACGATTCCATGCGCAAAAGACGGGGCTGCTGCACGCGAGCAACTGCAGTCCTACTGGCTTTTCCGTCCACCACTGCATCATCAATTTTACTAACGTTTCTCTCACAACAGAAAGTCGTCAAGGGTAGCCTTGTACTCGCCCAGATCACTGAAGTTAAGCCTCTATCGCTTACTCTCGACCTTCCCAACAACCTTACTGGTACTGTATCTATCACAAATGTCTCCGACGCCCTAACGCAGAGGCTTCAAGCTGCTGCCAATGCAGATGAAAACAACGACGATGACAACGACGACGACGACGACGACGAAAATGAGGATGCTAATATCTCTTCTGCAAACATCGATTTGCAGCAGCTTTTTACGGTTGGCCAATATGTTCGTGCCGCTGTCTTGTCGACCAATGATGGCGCTGGGAAATCCCGCCGTCATATCGACCTCTCGCTTAGACCGTCCGACTGTAATGCTAGTTTGGCCCATGATGATCTGGTCCCCAACTCCATGGTCATGGCTTCGGTCGTGAGTCTCGAGGAAAAGGGCTGCATCATGGACCTGGGGATTTCTAACCGCGACGTCCGTGGCTTCTTGTCCCGCAAGGAGCTGGATAAGTCGATTCCCGAAGAGCGCTTGCAACCTGGGGCTGTCCTGTTCTGTCAGGTCACTGGCAAGACCGGCAAGGTGGCCCAACTGACGACTCAGGCGGCCAAGATCTCGTCAATCAAAAACACGCCGCACGAGGCTACCACTATCAACACCTTTGTCCCTGGCACTGTCGTCGATCTGCTTATTGGTGGCACTACATGGGGAGGCCTATATGGAAAGATTATGGGCTCATTGGATGCCACAGCTGATCTAATCCAGTCAGGCGTTGGCCCGCTATCGGTCAATCTCGAGGCTAAGCACAAGGTTGGCTCCAAGGTCAAGGCTCGGGTTATCTACAGCTTTCCCTCGACTACAGCACAAAAAGTTGGCGTGTCGCTTTTGCCGCACATCCTTTCTTTGGAATGCAAGAAGATTGGCGGTTCCATGCCCACTAAGTCATTGTCTATATCGTCATTTGTCAACGAGGCTGTTGTTAAGCATGTAGAGACTGAAATGGGCTTGTTCATGGAAATTGGCCAGGCCGGATTCCGTGGCTTTGCCCACATCTCGGCTGTTTCTGATGGAAAGGTTGATGCGCTGTTTGAGAGTAGCGGCCCCTATCAAATCGACTCCAAGCACAAGGCCCGCATTACCGGCTACAACGCTATGGATGGTATGTTCCAGCTGTCACTGCAACCTACCGTTCTGGCTCGTCAGTACCTGCGGATGGAAGATGTGCCTATTGGTGCTATTGTTGACTGCACTGTGGAAAATGTCCCTGTTGGCCCTGACGGCGTTACTGGTGTGGTTGCCAAGATCAGTCCTGGTATTGTCGGCTTCATCTCCGCCAAGCACCTGGCTGACGTTGAGCTACAGAACCCGGAAAAGAAGTTCCGTCCTGGTGTCTCTATCAAGGCCCGTGTGTTGGCGCTGAATCTCCAGTCTCGTAAGCTTAGGCTGACGCTGAAGAAGACTCTGGTCAACTCTGATGCCCCTGTAATTTCCACTTTTGACCAAGCTGCTGTTGGCCTGCGCATTCCTGGAACCATTGCGAAGCTCATGCCGCATGGCGCTTTTATTCACTTCTACGGTAACTTGCGTGGATTTCTGCCCGTTTCCCAGATGTCCGAGGCTCTGATCAAGGACCCCAGCGAGCACTTCCGTGTTGGCCAAGTCGTCAGTGTGCACATTCTAGATGTCGACCCGGAGAAGCGTCGTCTCGTGGTATCATGCCGTGATCCGTCAGCCTTTGGCATTGATAAACAGAATGCGCTCAAGAACCTCAAGATTGGCGATAGCGTCAGCGGCAAGGTTATGGAAAAGGCCGAGGATATGGTGGTTCTGGAGCTAGCTGACTCCGGTCTTAAGGCTTTCCTGCCTCTGGGTCACCTGTCCGACAAGTCTGGGTCCAAGAACCGTGCCATGCTCAAGAAGCTGCACGTTGGCCAGTCCATCTCTAACCTCACTGTGCTGGAAAAACACGAGCATCGCCGTGCCATTACCCTCACGCAAAAGCCTAGCCTTGTCAAAGCTGCCAAGGAAGGCAACTTGGTGCAAGATACAACCCAAGTCAAGGTTGGTAGCACGCTTGCTGGCTTTGTTGGCCACATCACATCTACCGCTGTCTTTGTGCGCTTTGCCGGCAAGGCCTCTGCCCTGTTGCCCAAGTCACGAATGCTGGCTGAGATCCGTGAGGAGCCTAACTTTGGTTTTGAGTTGCTACAATCTGTTTCTGTTGAGGTGGTTACCGTCAACGCTGAACAGGGCCGTCCTGTCGTAGTGATTGCTGGCACCAAGACAGAGCAGAAACCCAAAGCCGACAACAACACGCTGGCTATGCCAACATTTGAGGGGATTACTGGCGATTTTGGTTTCGGCACGCCCCTCAAGGCCAAGATCACTGCTGTCAAGACCACCCAGGTCAATATCCAGGTTGTGGAGTGCTCTGAGCTCCAGGGGCGTGTTGATGTCTCTCAGCTATACGATTCTTTGTCCGATATTGCCAATGTCAAAACACCCCTAGCTCACCTCAGCAAGGGGGATGTCATCCCTGTGCGTGTGCTAGGCGTTCACGATGCCCGCAACCACAGCTATTTACCAATCTCACACCGTTACAAGGCCCACCAGGTACTAGAACTGACAGCGCGGCCTTCCGACTTAGCTGCCGAAAAGCCTCAGCCCTTGAGTTTCGACCAGATCAAGCCGGGCTCCAAGTACCTTGCCTTTGTCAACAACAACGATAAGCACGGTGTCTGGGTTAGTTTAGCGCCTAATGTCGGTGGTCGTATTTCTGCCGTCAATCTCAGTGATGACATGGTTGAGCTGAGTAACATTCGTCTCAACTTCCCTGTCGGCATGGCTCTCATGGTCAACGTAACTTCTGTCAATGTTGAACGCAAGTTGCTTGGGTTGTCAGTCCATTCTGAGGTCGAGCGTAAAAAGGTTACTTGGGATTCCCTACAGGTTGGCACCGTCATGCCTGGCCGTATCACTAAAGTCTCGGATCGCCAGGTGCTCGTCAAGCTTAGTGAAGAGGTGTCAGGCCCTATTCACCTACCCGACCTCCATGATGACTTTGACCAGGCGCGTCCTCACAGCTTTAAAAAGAACGACCCCGTGCGCGTGTCTGTGGTCGACTTTGATGTGTCTAATAAGCGTGTGCGCTTGTCAGCACGTGCTTCGCGTGTTATCAGCTCCAGTTCTGCTGTTACCGATCGTGAAATCACCTCTTTCGATCAAATAACTGCTGGTGATATTGTACGTGGTTTTGTCAAAAGCGTTGCCGATGGCGGCTTATTTGTGTTGCTGGGCGGTAACGTCACAGCACGTGTCAAAATCAGCAACCTGTCGGACAAATATGTCAAGGACTGGAAGGCTGCCTACCAGATTGACCAATTGGTCCGTGGCCGCGTAATCTCAGCTGATTCCGAAAGCCAGCGCATCGAGCTGAGCCTGAAGGAAACCGTACTATCGCCCAACTACGTGCCTGCCAAGTCGTGGCATGATTTGAAGAAGGGCATGGTCCTGGCCGGCCATGTGCGCAAGGTCGAGGACTACGGTGCCTTTGTCGAAATTGAGAATTCTGACCACGTGCGTGGTCTTTGCCATCGGAGTGAGATGGCTGAGCAGGCGGTAGCCGATGCTCGCAAGCTCTACAATGAGGGCGATCGTGTCAAGGTCAAGGTTCTCAGCCTTGACCTGGGCAAGAAGCGTGTCAATTTTGGCATGAAGGCCTCGTACTTTGAGGGTGACGAGTCCGATGACGAGGACATTGAAATGGGTGGGGTTTCTCTTGAGACAGAGGACCAAGACGTTGAGGACGTATCTGAGATGGAGGGTAACGAAGAGGAGAACTATGACGACGAAGAGGAAGAGGATGATAGCGAAGATGAGAATACCACCATTCCCCAGTCTGGCTCTAAAAAGTACGACTGGGCTGCCGACCCCTTCGCCCAGTCCGACTCTGACTCTGATTCCGATGTCGGTGCAGCGGCCAAGAAGGCCTCTAAGAAGAAGAAAGCCATCCAGATCGACAAGACAGCATCTCTGGATGTTAATGGCCCAAAGTCGGCTGCTGACTACGAGAAGCTGCTGCTTGAGAACCCTGACGATGCTGATCTCTGGCTTGAGTACATGGCCCTGCCACTGCAGCTAGGTGACGTTACCAAGGCCCGCGATGTTGCCGAGCGTGCCATCAAAACGGTCAACGTCCGCGAGGAGATGGCCAAGATGAACATCTGGCTAGGCTACATCAACTTGGAAGCCGAGTTCGGCACCAAGGACCGCCTAGAGGCTGTCTTCCAGCGTGCGTGCCAGTACAACGACGAGCAGGAGATTCACGCCCGCGTGGCTTCCGTGTACATTCAGACACAGCGTTACGAACAGGCAGAGGCTGTTTTTGAGGCCATGGCCAAGAAGTTTGGTGCTGTATCGGCTGATGTGTGGACCAACTACGCCCACTTCCTGCACGCTACTCTCGGCCGGCCCGACAAGGCACGTGCCCTGCTCAGCCGCGCACTACAGGCTCTCAAGGACACACGCTCACACCTCCCTCTCACCGTGAAGTTTGCCGCACTCGAGTTCCGCTCGGCCCATGGCGACGTCGAACGTGGCCGTACCTTCTTTGCCGGCATTCTCGACAGCTACCCGAAGAAGGGTGACCTGTGGAGCCAGCTGCTAGATCTAGAGTTGGCTCATGCTGTGGCAGCCGTGGATAAGGGCGAGAAGGCTGATGTCCAAGCCATCCGCGATCTATTTGAACGTCGCACCAAGGCCAAGGGCCTCAAGCCTGTACCAGCACAGAAGTGGTTCGAACGCTGGGCCGATTGGGAGGCCCGATCGGATGACAAGGGTAGAGACAAGGTGATGGCCAAGGCAAAGGCGTGGGTGCTAGCATATAAGGCAAAGCAGGCGAGCAAGAGCAAGGAGGCTGAGGGGGACGTCGAGATGGAGTAAGTGGCGGAGAGAGGAGTTGTATGTGTGAAATGGGGGTGGGGGGGGGGGGTTCTAGGTTGAAGAGAAGGGCACCATTGTGAGGCAAAGAAAAGTGCTTTTGTGCGTTTTTTTTTCTTTTCTTTTCTTTTTGTTGCTGGTTCTTGTTCTGGTTCTTTCTTCCTTTCTGTTATATTTCTCATGTTCTTGCATTGTAGTTAGTATCTTTTAGGTTTTATTTTGGGATCTGGCGTCTATCAAATATTTGCTGTACTATATCTATCTACCTGGATCCGAAGACGGCGGCTAGCCAGGCAAAGCCGGAGCGCAATAATTGGTGATATCAGCTGTCAAAACACCAAACGTCCCCTTTAACTCGAATTTGACGATAAGTGCTGTTGACAGTTCCTGGTGCCCCATTTACATTGTTATTGTTATTGTATTCTTTTACTTCTACCTACTGTTATTTCGCAGCAATACGACGGCGTGCTCCGGGCGGAAGGAAGATGCTGGTTGATGTCATCTTCCAGGAACATCTGGGCGGTCAGCAGTTACAGGCTTGCTTAGACTTTGAGTGTCTCCTGACTTTTTAGCGTCCGGCCCTTAGGCCAAGAGGGCTCTCGAGCTGACACCACATAAGCGGCAATGTCAGGGCACGGCGACTTCAAGAAGTATCACATACGGTTCAAGCACCACTCAGCCACCCTACAATACTCTGCCTGCGGCGGGGACAAGAAGGAGATGCACAAGTGGTCTTGCAAGAAGAAAAAGAAACCGTGCACGGAGAACTCCGTCACTAAGCCACTGAGGACGGCAAAAGGCAGAGCTACGCTCAGGACAAGGCCGATAACTAACACAGGACAATAGGCTGCGGCCTCAAGGGCAAGCTGGGTCGGAAACGCATTGGTAATACTGACTTACGCTTGCACAGACAACCATCCGAGGGTCTTTTTCCCCTTTCTTTCCTTCTTTCTCTTCCTGTTATCTTCTCGTTTCGGAGCTGGGCAGCCATGCCCAGCGGCAGGGGAGTGTCTCACGCAGGCCCCTAAGGATGCGGCGCCGTCGCTATCTGGGGTGGGCTGCTAGGACACGGGCGGCAAGCTCTAGAAAACTCGGACCTCTCCGGAGCTCCGGACTCCCACAGTGGGACTCTAGATAGTCCCAATAGTATAAATTGAACTTCATCATCATCATCTCTCGAGCTGCCCCATCTACAGCACCGCTTTATAAGCCGTCCTGTCTCACAATCAGCAAGTTGGAAATACAACAGGCTTCGATGGCGCAGTGGTAGCGCAGTGGTCTCATAGTTCATGAGGAGTCTGATTTCCCCCGGAAGTCTTCCGTAATGTAAAATGCCATCCAAAGGTCGTGAGTTCGACCCTCACTCGGAGCATCAATCTCTTTTTGCTGCTGATCTGTGTGGGTGGGAGTGGGTGGACATGTAGACCCTTTGTCTTGCTTCCTAGTGAGAGGAACTAATGCCCAATCTTTTTAATACATGTTCATTCTACTAGGCGCTTATTACAGACACCGCTACGCTGCCAGGAAATATAGGACGCACTCAAACGCAGACTCTTCTCTTCCTCTCTCTCTGCCTCTACCGCTTAAACACCGTTGCTCCCAATCGTTCAATCTCCCGGCCCTCCTCGGTTCCCCGGCCTGCCGCCTGCAAAATACGCACATACGCATCAGCATCGCGCAGTCTCACGGCCTCTTCGGCAGCCTTGACTTTCAATCCACACTTTTCGTACATGGAGATTGTCGTGCCTGGGCCTAATGCCGTGCATTTCGGTATGAACATGGCCGCAACGCGGGGGTTTCCTGCCTGTAGCGAGAGATTATAAAAGGGCTAACTGCTTGTTAACAAGGGAAAGATGGTGCAGATATAACAAAGCGAAGAACTTACCTCCCAGCCGATAGGGCTTTTACGCTGCTTCGAAATCTCTATGATCTCGGCCCAGTCGCGCTTAGCAATAAGTGCTCGGAGCCTGATCCACCAAGCTACTTTCTCGGGAATCTTAAACTCGCTCTGCAGCTTCTTTGCCTTTCCAAAATTCCCCAGCTTTATCAGCTGGAACATAGTCTCATTGACGCTAAGCCCAGTAAACTCATCCGTTAAATCACGGTCTAGCGCTTCCTGTGTTCTCAGCAGCATGGTCGACTCCTTGAGTGAGTGCAACTCAAAGTTGTTTTCCTTGGACTCAGCCAAGATCTTGGCCGCCAGCGCAATTTTGTCAGCAGCAATTCGTGACGTTGGCTGATCCAGTGATTCGCGCAGGAAGACGACAGCACCATCCATACGCCGGTCGTCCTGGTAGTACAGATCCTTGAGGAGGGAATTATCGCCCTCGCGGATCGCCAATGTTTCAATGAGCGCACTGGCTGTTGGCCGTGTATTTAAGAGACGGAAAAATGCGGCCAGGGGCAGCTTAGCTTTGAGCTGCAGGAGCACAAAAAGCATGAGGTCGGTGTCGCCACTCTCAATAGCCTTGTCAAGAGCAAGTTCGTCCTCCTCCATAGCCAGAAGAAGAGGCACTTGACGGCCACCTCGCGGCTCGTGGTTCAGAAGCTGAGTTGCTAAGCGCCCTCGCCCTTCACCATAAGCTGCACGGGCAATCTCCTCGAACGAAACCCCAGGCCGGCCTTGCAGCTTTTCAACAATCAGCCTACAGACAGTCTCATCATCCTCCTTGCCGAGTTTAACCTTTGCCGTGGCCCAGTGCACGTATATGCCATCAGTAGGAATACGAAGATACTGTGCTACTTTCAAGGCAAGCAAATATTCATTTCGGCATAGTAGTCGCTCTACCAGGCGTTCGGGAGTGAGACGGTGGAACTGTTCAATGGATAAGGGCATGCCGATCTCGAAAAAGCGGACAGCATTGAGCACACGGAGGGTCTCACACATGTCGACAAAGTCATCGCTGTTATAGAGATCAAGTACTGACTTTCCAAAGGAGGCAGCTTTAAGGAGCTGTTTTTGCCAGTGAATATCAAACTCGCAGCCAGCGGCATTGACCTATGAAGTGTGAGAAAAGGGATATAAACGATGCGGGGAGAGCGAGCCCAAAAAAACATACACAAGTATTTACAGCCTCTGTTAGGCTACTCCGGATCAACTGGATGTAGTCATCGGCCTTGGGTGATTGCAGCTCCAGTTGGGCCACGGCGTCAAGAAGAATACATGCTGGTGTTGACTCTGCAAACTGCCCAAACACTTGATTCGTTTCTGGTGGGACTTCTTGGATAAATTCGCAGACGTCATTAGTGAGGACGATAGCCCCATCATGTTCTACCTCTTATGTTAGCATAATTGTTATTGTTCATGAGAGAAGTCAATCCAGAGGTCAAAACAAGCGGTCGCAAGAGAGAACACCCACCTGATATTACGTGCACACAATTCGTGTCATAAAGATACGTCACAGACGTATCATCTGGCCCGATAATGTGAACCTCGTCCTCCCATGCAATGACCGCATCACTGCCCGCCCACTCAACATGCTTTGGTGGGATTTCTGAGTTAGCATCATGCTCGACAAACCTCTCCTGGAAATCACATGAAACGACATGTGCAATGCCGCCCACTGTATACAATGCAACGCGACGGCCATTGGGTGAAACACTTATGTGGCTAAACGGGCCAATATCCAAGAAACGATCCTCGCAATCTGTAGCATCGACATAGTAAACTGTGTTCTCCAGACTAACCAGAGCCTCCACAGAGCGCGATAATGTGTGATTAGGTGGCACAATGGCCCATGCATGAATTGTGCCGTTGGGTACTGGGGCGAGCGCCTTTGGCCGTGGCTCCGCGTATGAGGCCACAGATATCAAGGTGTTGTTTCCGAGGAGGGCTACCAAGCCCTGGCCATAGAATCTATATAACACAAAAGGTCAGTGTCCATCTCCCTGCGTCAGACATTTCAGGCTGCTACTCACTTGCATGACACCACACCGTAATTTTCGGCGCCATGACCGAGAGTAAACTGCGTGAACTCGCCCTGGTAGTCGTAGCAGCGCACGGTACCCTCAGGCATGACTACTAGTAGTAGCTCATCTTCTGACCATCCCAGGCCCTTTATGGTGCCGTTGTCCCACGGGATCTGGCGCAGCGGCTTGCCAGCATAGCTGTAAATGTCGATACTGTGCTTCGAGGACTTGCCGGCTTGGTACGCTATCAACTTAGTGTCGTCCCTCCAGAGCGCTAGCATCCACCTGTTAGTTTTAGGGCCTGTGCTCCCCGGCGAGATGGGTTCCTGATTTCGGACCTACCTAAAGACCCGCCATATGACGCAGCAGCGATGACGTAGTTGTCGAGATTAAGATCCTGGTCAAACACTTCAGTGTATAGCTGAATCTTGCGATACCACTTATCGCCAAGTCGCTCCCAGTTTGTTCTCGGCTGTGAAGCGTCCATTGTAGACGGAAAAAAAAAGACGGCGTGTCGGTGTGGAATTGGTCCAAAGCCGCCGGGCTACTGAGCGTCCCAACAAGTAGGAATCGTAGGGGTTGTCATCGTGAGGCTAGCGGTTGGCAAGGCTGAAGCTTGCGAAGTCAGGGTTCAAAGCTCCTAGGAGCTTTCTACGGCTAAATATCGGCTATACCAGCTCATGGGGCTAGTTAGTAAATGCGGGCTTACCATTATGACGTCGTGAGTGTTAGACGGTATTTCAAGCCCCAAACTTGAACTTGGACTTGGAGATCTATTATCTACGAGACCCTCCAAGCTTGTTTTTCTATACCACCTATACTTGTTTCTAAACCATGTCGCGCTACTTGTCAACACGCTCTGACTGGCGCCAAGACTACCTTCGCGCATTAGATGAGGCGGAAAAACGTCAGCCCGATGACCATGGCCTGCTAGATGCCTGTAAGCTCCGATGATGATGGCGACAACATCTCTAGCATATGTGTTAACAGCCTGGATATATCCTATCCTTACAGGCGTCAACCTTGCCGACCGCATTGCCGTTCTCGAAGCCGAAAACGCTCTTCTTTCACGGACTCCGACCTCCACTTCTCGTACTCACACAAAGCCGTCCTCATCGAAAGCTGCACTTGGGGGCCAAACGGTACCTGAGCTGCAGCGCGATCTCACCGAATCCCTACGCCAAACCTCCAACTATGAGGCCCGGCTCCGCGCAGCCGAGACAGAGCTCGACCAGCTGCGCGCAAAAACACGCAGCGACTTGCAAAGCCTGACCCAGCTCAAGACCGAACATGCACAAAGTACAACAAAGACGCACGATTTAAAGGATGAGCTTCAAGAGAAACGGCGCCTTCTAGATGTGCGTTGTCGCTGCTTGGATGCGTGTCAGTTGCCGTACTAACAAGCTTTTCCTTGACGTAGCATCTCCAAGACGAAATGATCACCATCAATCTGCAGCTGGCAGTAGCTGAAAAAGAACGTGACTCGGTCAAAGCCGAAAACAAACAACTGATCCAGCGCTTTCTGAACTACAAGGCACAACACCAGGAAGGGCCAGTCGACGACGCATCACGATCAAACGAAACACCGTTACCAGAGCGGCGAAAGCGAGCAGAACACAGCACGCGCGGCACGAGACCACAGTGACGGGAAGACACACATAGAACCACTGGAACAATTATAGACGGACACGGCGAAATACATGGAATCAATTGTAAAAGATATAGCGAACCAGCAATGAGAAGCGGGTATGGATGGTGGTATCATTTGGGATGTTGGGAAGGAGGATAGGCCCGAAATAGGATAGAAAGCGCAATGGTTTAACGTACATGACATAAATACACACATGAGAAGAGGAAGGGCATAAGGATATAGTGGTAGAAGAGTGAGAAGGGAGGGAAGTAGGTGAAACGGAGCAAAAGCTGTCTAGGGAGTAGGGGCAAAAAGAAAATAATAAAAAATATGATGTCATCATCGCAAAGGGGGGATATTTTGTCAAACAAAAGAAACAAGCTGCCAAAACAAAGAAAATACCAAGAGCAAACATAATCCGTACGAGGAGCAAATAGCAACATATTGCGAAGGAAACCAAGGTAGAAAGAAAACAGGCCACTCCTCCCTTTCTCCCACGTGCCTTGCTAGCTGCCCTCATCGCTTGGTTGAGATACAAAAGCTGCCGCCGGCATTCGTCCAGCTCACATACCCCGAGGGATACGTATGATCCTCAACGTCAAGAATAGTGCTCCCAACGTCATTGATGTTATGCGAGCTTTTATGGTCATGCACAAACGTCTTCAGCGAGATGATTTTACAGCCCGACTTGAGATCGAGGAACATGCGAACCAAGTCGTCGTTGAGCTGCGATGTAAAAGCCTGGTTGTTGACAAGAATGACATCTGCGCGTTTGAGGGCATCGAGAATTCGCGCATTGCGGCGAAAGTCCCCGCGTTCCAGCCGCACGCGACCAGCACTCAGACCCCACAGCCGGCAGCGCGCCTTAAACTCGCGCACTTGAGCATCGCCGAGATTGCACGCGTTCTCCATCATTTCGCAGCCCCAGCTTTCACAGCCTATTTCAAGGGCCGCCTGGATGACGACGTTGCCTACACCAGAGCCCAGGTCTACAAATACCTGGTCTGATTTCATGCGCAACTTTTCCACCAAAATCTCGGTGATGAATGGTGCTAAAAGCTCGCCATAGACATTGTCGCTACCGTTCTCATACTTGCTGAGAAGCTCAACCTTTGGCGCTACAGTACGATCGTAGACTTGGGTCAGGATGAAGGAGACAAAGTCACTGGGCAGGCCGTGCTTAGCCTCCAGGTTCTTGATAATAGTACCGTCGCAAACTAGAGTCCGCAGGCGCTTGTTGTATTCGGCAAGGGCATCCTTGAAAAGCACGAGGTCTTGGACTTTTTGGTTGGAGGCTTTAGTGAGGCGACGCACGATACCGTTGTGGCCATCGATAAAAGGGCGGGCTTGCTCGCAGGTAAGGTAGTTGTCGGCTACGTGCTGAACCACGTCGATAATGCTCGAGACAGCGTCAATTTTGTCTTTTCCGCGGACAAGCTCGTACCTGGAGAGAGGAACAAAGGGTGAGCCGACCGACCAGCCAAGAAAGGTGAGAGGGAAATAAAAGCAAGCCAAGCCAAAGCAAAGCAGGATAAATACAAATAAGTGCGTACCTTTCTCGAGGGTACAGACTCGGATACTGTAGCTCTACACAAACCTGGTCGGGTTTTGCGCCAAGTACTGGCGTGCACTTGAGGGCCAGGGACGCAAGATCTGCCGCATGGATAAGCGGCAACTTGCCTTTTTGCCGCGCGAGGTCTTCATAGGCACCCCGCTCGATTACCACGCGATTAGGGTCATCCTCGACAGCCATACGTGCACGCTTCTTGCGATTGCTCATGCCAATAGCATCCAGCCAGTTGTCGTCATCTTCGCTCTCTGAGCTGGAATCAAACATGACACGAGATGGACTGCGCGGCTGCGCGCTGCCGGCCTTGCGCTTGCGAAGCTGATGATCATCGGACGACTCGGAAGCTAGCGGTGAGGCGATGCGGGGGCGGCGTGAGAGAGCCAAGGGGGTTGAAGCCGATGCCAAAGCGGAAGTGGAGGAGGGGGTGGCAGCGGCCGAGGACGAAGACGCGCGAGAAGGTAGGCGGGATGAGGACGAGGGATTTGGTGATGAACGCGGCGAGACAGACGACGATGGCGTATACAAAGATGTGGACGAGGAAGCGGTACAAGCCAGCTGCTTTTTACGGGCGGCAAACGGAGTCGCGACCCCACCCACACTACCAGCGGGTCTTGAGGTAGCCGAAGCGGAGGGAGCAACGGACTTTGCAGATTTGGGACGTTCGACGGTGACG
Source organism: Ceratocystis destructans (assembly GCA_038407095.1). Taxonomy (NCBI): domain Eukaryota; kingdom Fungi; phylum Ascomycota; class Sordariomycetes; order Microascales; family Ceratocystidaceae; genus Ceratocystis; species Ceratocystis destructans. The sequence continues at coordinate 60,830 of JAXASZ010000961.1, forward strand.
CGCTCGATGCGGATTTTTGGCGGATCGGCTTTGAATTTTGTCTTGCCTCGAAAAAGCGACATGGCGATTCAGCAGCGAGCCTGTTGGGAGCAAAACGGGGTTGAGTCAACGGTAGGGGTAGTAGACAAAGAAGGAGAGTCAGGCTAGGTTCGGAGCGGAGCAGGCTGACGAGGACAAGGGAGAGAGGGGCAGGTTAAGAGGGCGAGCAGGCGAGCGGGCGAGTAGGCAAATAGCTCTCTGTAGACTAGACGTGTAAGGATAATGAAGGCAAGACGAAAAGGAGGATAAATGCTTTTAGAAAATGAAGAATGTGCAAAAGGAAGGGGAAAGAGTACAACAAGCTCAGTGTTGTCACGGCGTCCCGAAAATAAAACAAAATGGACAAGTAAAAGGGAAAGGAAGAAAGTGAGGGGAGAAAAGCCAAGAATGCAAAGGAATAAAAAATCAAAAATAATGGAAATTAAAAAGAAAAAAAAAAAGGAAATATTCTTGGTGTGTGACGATGAACTGGCGAATGAGAGACAACAGAGCACAACCGTCTCAAAATCAAAAGAAATCCAAAAATGATCAAAACAAGCACGTAGCAATATTTTAGAGCGCAAAACTCTATTTGCCTCTTTTTCTTCTTTTTCTTCCGTCTTTTTCTCCTTTTCTCTCAATTTTTCGCGCCGTCGTGATATTGTGCTCTTCTCTTTCACGTTAGAGTTTCCTGCAGAAGCTTATGGAAACACAGGAAGTGGGGCTGTCGGACAGCTGATACCCGCGTCCCTGCAGCTGTCTCCATCTGTCAGTCACTGTCTATGGTAGCACAAACCCGCATCATGACACATGATATACCGCTAAAAGCCAACCATCGATCCTGTCGCATACATACAGCACTCTGCACACCCAATGTCCAGCTCCGCACTGCCCCCTGCACCCTTGAGCGCCTTCATCATTCCCTTTCGCTTCTGTCCTCTACAACTCATCCAGCCATGGAATCGACTCCTGTGCTCCCTTCTTCTGCACAGTCTTCGAAGCCGCCTTGTTCGCCAGCAACACAGCCTGTCCTAGCGCGCTCCCCTTGGCTATCTCCAGTGCATACACGGCTACAAACGTGTCGCCTGCAGCCGTCGTATCAACGACCTGCACCTTTTCAGCCGGGACCAGCCCGTTTGTGCCGTCTGCTGCCGAGTAAAAGACTCCCTGTCCGCCTAGCGTGATCACCACGTTCTGCACACCGGCATCCTTCAGAATCCTCGTGACCGCTGTCAGGCCCTCGGCCGTCTTCAGCAAGCCCTCGTCGCACCCCGTCATAATCATGGCCTCAGTCTCGTTGACGATAATGTGCTCCAGGCCCTGCAGGTGCTCAGCCGGAATGGCTTGAGCTGGGGCTGGGTTGAGAATAACAGGAATGTTCTCGCGGCGTGCAATAATCAAGCACTTTAACACCGTCTCCATTGGGATTTCAAGCTGCATGATAATCATGTCCGGCTTAGGGCCCGGAAACCCCTTCTCGAATGCGCCAGGTGTGACTGTATGATTCGCGCCGGCCGAGAGCAAGATGCGGTTCTCCCCGTTATCCTCGACCAGGATAATTGCCACGCCCGTCGAGACTCCCTCAACCACGGTTACGTCCGAAGCGTCGACGCCGTAGCCCGCAAGGCCCTCGAGCATATTGCGGCCGTTGGTATCGTTGCCCACGGCGCCAATCATGCGCACCACAGCCGACGCCGACTTTGATGACGGGGACGGGGACCCGCTGGTGCGTGACAGCTTAGCACAGGCGACTGCTTGATTGGCACCTTTCCCGCCGAGGCCAGTGTGGAAGGTATGTGCAGTCATGGTTTCGCCGGCCTTGGGGATGTACGGCGTGTACATGACCAAGTCGGCGTTGAGAGAGCCTATGACGGCAATGACAGGAGGAGAAGCCATGGCGAATTAGAAGAAACGAAAAGAAGAAAACGTAGTTTTACCCGTTAAATCTAGTAAAGTCAATTTCTTGCTCGCCGTAGGGAAAGACGGAGGAGTCTTGTACCTAGCAACGGCAACGCACGCCTGAACAGCATAATCTTGAGTGGGCCCATATTCAAGTGGGCCCGCTGGAGCTATTCACGTGACCTAGTCTGTAGTTTTTAACCATAGCGTTCACTTATATACAACAACGACACGGACTGCAACAAAGCCATCAAGAGTTTATTACAAAATATTGGAGTAACAGCAATCACCAAAGAAAAGAAAGCTAAATGTACAGGTGGTTTGAAAATGAAAAAATGAAAAAAATGAACAAGAAAACCGCAACATGGCAACCATGAAACCAAGCTTCCAGGCCATCCATAATTGAGATGGCGCCTGGATCTGGGAAGACATGCCGGGTAGTTGGACTGCAGATTGATGGATTGGCCCGGCGGCCGCTCATCGGTGTGCTCAGGGCCCGGCCCATTGCAGCACAAGCCCCTCTTTTCCATATCCAGAAATGGTATGGTATGGTAGATAGTAGCCTCATCGAGGTACTTTCTCAGCGCGCCAGTGTCGATGCAAGAGTCCTTGTCAACGCAAGAGTCCCTGTCAACGGGGATGACGCAAATGCTGTATGTAGAGCTGGCTAGGCTGTTGGGCGGCTAGCAGCGGGGGGGTGAGTGTCTTTGCTACGTGCCTTGATTGATAGCAGCAAGTCCGTTGTAACCATCATGTTTATGGGCGCACGGGACTACTGGCAGCAACGACACCATTGGTAGCAGCTAGCATGGTGGCAGTAGTGATGGAGGCAGACATGTTGACCTGATTCGATGTTAATAAATGAGCCTGTGTGCAGCGTGTTGGGGAATCAACTCACGGTTTAGTTTGTGTATAGACGGAGAAAAGGTGTATAAGACATGGAAGATAGAGACAGTGGGGTGAATGGTATAGCCAAAGGAGGATGTAAAATAGGTACCGGAAGAGAATGAACGAGTAAAAATGGACAGAGAAGAAGAGTGTAATAGAGACAAAGGTATAATATGTGCAGGAAAGAATATAAAATAGAGACAGTGGTATGGTATAATATGTGCAGGAAGGGATATAAAATAGAGACAATGATTTAATATGTGCAGGAGTATAAAATAGAGACGAAAAGGTAATGGACGAGAGAAAGAAAAATAGAGACAAAATATGATATGTGCAGGAAGAGTATAGAATAGAGACGAAAGGTAATGGACGAAGAGAAAAAATAGACGGAGAAAATGATAGAGACCAGATAATAGTAGATACTGAAAGTGTAAATAGTGTGCGCAAAAGAATATGCCAAATAGATGTCAAGAAAGCAGAATAAAAATAAAGAAGTAGACAAAGAAGTGAAGTGAATGCACAAAGAAAGAAAATAAATAAAGAAAAGAAAAGAAAAAAGAAGAGAAAAAAAATAAAGAAAAAAGAGTGGTGAATATGATCGTGAATGCTGATGATCTTCCAAACAAGACTCTAGCAACAAACGACGAGATTCCATCACGTCCTTCTTATACAATCTACAGTCCCCACTTCGGGGCCCAGAGTCTTGGGACCAGCCCCGTTGAGTCGTATCTCAGACATACGAAAGCTACCACACAAACACGCCCCCCCCTTCCTTCTCTCCCTTCCCCCCCCTCCCCTCTCCTCCCCTCCCCTCCCCTCCCCTCCCCTCCCCCAAAATAGCCTGGCTGGGTGCCTATGCCCTGCCTCGTTTTGTCTGCCTTGGATCGGATTTTGATGTTAGACAAGTAGACCACGCCACCGCCACTACAAGCCTGCCCTGGCTTAGACCTTGGGATATGAGCTGTATCAGATGCTATAAATCCCGAAAGAGCCTTTTCTTTTTCTTTTTTTCGTATCAATTTTCCCATCTAAATATAGCGCCCCCAGTCTTCTTGATCCCCCTGAAATGACAAAAAAATCTGCAACACAGGCGAGCATTCTTTCTTGTCTCCGGTTTGTGTGCAAGCAGCCTTGTCTCGTCTTGTCTTGTCTTGTCACGCCAACACGGTCCCATTATCAAGCTGATTACTTGGGATCTACGATATTGCCCATTGAATGCAGCATTCAGTGCTGGAGAGGAGCAAGATAGGGGGGTCCAGGCTTTTTAGTTTTAGCAGTTTATGCCGGTGGGGGAAAAAAGGAGGTCATAGCTGGGAAAGAGCAGCTGAGTCCCGGCTCCGTCAACCTCAGCCAAGAGGATAAATACACATGCAGTGATTGTTGTTGTATTATTCTACGTCTACCTACTGTTATCGCGTCGTTTGATCCTAGTGATTCCAGTAGACGATAAATATATTCAAATCAAATCAAAACCTACTGTTATCTCGCCGCAATACGACGGTCGTTTGTTTGTTTTTTGTTTGTATTATTTCACGTCTACCTATACGGGATCACAGGGTCATGACACCAGACACCATGAGCTGCGGCAAAAAGAGAATGTCCCGAGGAGGTTCGAATGGCCCAGCTGAACTGGGGCATTGGGAATTGAGCCCAATGCGGGGGTCGAACCCGCAACCTTGAGATTAAGAGTCTCACGCTCTACCGATTGAGCTAACCGGGCGGGATTTGAGGGTTCACATGTTCAACCCCTGCAAAGCTAACCCTTAGAGTTTGTGGCCCCATTTTTAATTTTTTTTTTTTTTTTTTTTCTGGCGTCGTTTGATCTTAGTGATTCCCGTAGACGTTAAATATATTCAAATCAAATCAATTTTTTTTTTTTTTTTTTTTTTTTTTTTTTTTTTTTTTTTTTTATTTTTTTTTTATTTTTTTTTTTTTTCTTTTTTTTTTTTTTCACCGTATTGCGGCGTTAGTAATTCCAGTAGACGATAAATATATTCAAATCAAATCATTCCACCGTATTGCTCTGAAATAACAGTAGCTAGACGTCAGATCGTCCTTTGATCTCTGTGATTCTATATGTGTATGCCTTATTTTACGTCTGTCTACTGCTTTTCCACAGCAATACGACCGAGATCTCTGTGATTCCCGTAGACGTAAAAGAAATACAACAACACTTTCTTTTCCCGCAACATGCGAGTAACAAGTTCAACAGGCTTGCTTGCAAGTATGTGTCCTTCTCTCGCCCAATCTCTGCGCGGTAGCCAACCCAGCGTCGCTTCATCTTGGCGATGCCCGTCGCCGCTGAATAAATTCACGTGCAATGCAGCATGGGCTATCTATCCCCGTCCTCCATGCTGCGCGAGCACCGCTTGATCTGAATGATTTTAGGAGACGGCAAATCAATCTCATATTCTATGCTCAAATACCCCATTTCCGCCTCTCCCACTTGTTCAAGTCCTGTTTTCTAGTCTTTGTCTTATCACGAATGGGTGTGCAGCAACACATACACCGTCTCTTCGCAGGGAGACCCCGATACCCCGAACTCCCGCGTCAAGGAATCGTGCTAGTAAAGATAAATCACATTTAATTACTGTATAATACCTCAAGCTTTGTGCAGCCACAGTCTAGCCTTTTTATTTCTTGATTTTTCTGTCTTTGCCGCTTTAATTTCCGCTTTGGGGCTAGTATTATGCAGCCCTGAGTAAGGCTCGCCCATAAGAATCAACCTTAAATCTCGGACGCCACTCCGCAATCTACCATGGTTCCTGTAGAACCAATGTCACGCTCGAGTCTATTGCCAGGAATATGTGCAACCGATTTGATTTGAATATATTTAACGTCTACTGGAATCACCAAGATCAACCGACGCTAATGCGCAGCTTATAACAGTATAGGGATGTAACGCAGAAGCCGCGCCGTTCATCGTTGGAAACCTCGCAGTAAATGCCACTCTCGCTCTGGCTTTAAGGCTTGATAGTATGATAACGGTCTTCACGCGATAGGCATCTCTCCCGCGAGTCGGATGATCCATGAGGTGCGGCTCGGGTCGCCGGCGAGAAATAGAGCGGGCTGTGCTTGATCAAAATAAAATAGAAGAGAGACTACTACAGTGGAAGATGCTGCCTGTTCTGTCATCTTTTTGATGCGTACTTGCATGTAAAACACGGGCAACACACCCTAATAGACGTCAAAGATATAGATATCCATCCACTTGTACCTGCGGATGAATAGCTCAATGAGCCTGGCTTGTAGAAAGTTTATCTATTAGTGGTGTTTGGATGCGGCTGTTCGGAAGAGAAAGAGGGCATGGCTTTGGAGCAGCTTTGGCGGCTGGCTCTGGAGATGCCTAGACCAAGGCGTATCAGCACTGGGCTTATCATATGCGCCCTCTCAATGCAAGTGCGGCAAATTGGCATGGTTGCTTTTGTTGGACTTGGCATGGGTTGATCCAATCTCGATGTTGTAAAGGAGATCAATGGCATTGACAAGGGATGACGACTGCTTTTGATTTGATTTGATTTGATTTGAATATATTTTACGTCTACTGGAATCACTAAGATCAAACGACGCCGGATTGGTTACCGGACGAAATTAACCCTCCGCGAGGCTGACCACCGAGTTCGGGCGAGAGAAGC